>VDFB02181212.1:0-16392 GCA_007258455.2 Sequoia sempervirens | reverse complement strand
TGACATGGATGTGAGCTTAGAAGAGTTATACACCCTCAAACAAAACAAAGGATAATCCTTCACTAATTTCCTACAAAGGTGGAGGCAAAAAGCTAGTAAGAGCAAGTGGACCATTCCCGATGAGAAACAAGTGGGGATCATCATAGAAAATGTCAATCCAGATCTATCCTTCCACTTGAAAATGCAATGCATTACCTCTTACAATGAGCTCGTCCCTAGAGCCCTTAACTTTGAGAGAGCCCTAATCTCATAGGGAAACACACAAGTGTATAAAGACAACCACCCATCCACTAGTTCTAACAAACAATCCCACTTTTGGGCCAAGAACAAGAATGTTACTAGTGGTGGTGTTGTTGATGCAAAGGTGGTCTTAACTGCTCCTAGGAAAGCAAACACCCAAACCATGAATACATAATAACCATACATGTCACCGTTGAACAATCAAACAACAATCAATGCTGCAAACAATCAACATGGACAACAACAAACGAACAGTGCTCCTAAATGACAATTCATCACTTGGGGGCACCTATGGATGATGTGTTGAAAAGGTTGATACAATCTAATCTTATTACACTCATAGATTTCTCAAACTATCAAGAGCCACAAATCAAACCTCGTAGCTATAGAGACAATCATTTTTGTGAATTTCACTGATACAAAGGTCATAACAAACAAAATTGTTTGACTCAAACATCTAATAGAAGATCTTATTGAATGAGGAGACATTGATGTCGATCAAAAATCTAGGAATGAAAATCTGAAAATTTACACAAACCCTATGCCTGATCATATAAAAGCAAAAGATTCAGGAAAGGCCTCAACCTTAAAAAAGTAAACAATACCTATGATACACTAGTAGAATTTGGCAAATAAATGACTACGTGACTAATACTTTTTATCACAACAACTAAAGATGACTAAATTCTACTCATTTTTTGCAAAACAAATATAAATGACTAAATAATTAGTCACAAATAAAGACAATATGATATTAAAGTGGATAAAAGAAAAATATTTTTGAATTAGAGGGAGTGGGTTGTATTATAATATAATATAGCGCAATAATATATTATATTATTAGTAATATATATATTAATTATATTATAATATGATATAACATAATATTATAATGTTATATTTTTTTTGTTTGGTAAATCACTGCTAAGAGGCAGCACCCTAGGCTTTTTAACTGGAGCTATGAACCAATGAGGCCACATATGGGGGACCTCATCCCCAAATCTACATAACCACCACTGCCACCACCACCTTAACCACTATTTCCATCACCATATCCACTATCCTGCAACCATATCCATCGTCGTTGTTGCCTTTGTTGACCTTGTGACCACTTTCTCCCTACGAAAATTCCACTATCCACTATGGGACTCAAACCTTAGATAGCCCAACTGCTACCCTTGCAACTTAATCGTTGCATAGCGAGATCAACCCCAATATTATAATGTTATATTAAATTATAATATGATATAATATTATTGTGAATGCTTCACCTAGACTTGCTCAAACATGAACAAACAATCAAACATTAGTCCTTAAACAAGTGTAAACAAGCATTCCCTATGAAATTCATTTGAACACAAGAACATGAAAACAAAGTAAAATATCAAATAAATTACTAATGAAATAAAATACTATTCTAATGCTCAAACTAGCATCCCATAGGGGGATTGGTGCTTCTTTGATGTGGAAAGAAGCCCTTTCCCAATCCCTTGATAAGCTTGATGATGGATGTGTGATTCTTGATGCAAAATGTCAATAACCTAGCTATGGATGATGAAATTCTATGCTAACTTGGATGAAATTGTGGATGAAATCATGGATGCTTTGAACTCAAATGACTATAATGGATTTGCATGAAGTTGTGTCCCTCAAATCAATAGAGAATGCCTCTATTTATAAGGAAGAAGGATTGAAGAGTGAAGAATGGGGAGAATGTGGGATTAAAAAAGGGACCAATGGCATTGTGCCACTTGTCAACATGCTAATGAAGGGAGGTGGAGCACATTTTGAACAATGTGCATGTTAAATGCATGTAGTTGAGATTTGAAAGCCAATAGGTGGCTTGTGTAAGAGGAGGTGTAAGAGCCTTCAATGCCATGTAAGAGCCTTCAATGCAAAGGTGGAGGACACAATTCCTTTGGGAGGGAAAAGTCAAATGGGTGGAATATTCCAAGAATATGCCATATTTGAATGAAAATAGGGTAATTTTAAATCAAATAAATTGATTTACATGTGCAACTTGGTTAGGTTGATGGTGACATTTAATTTAAATATTTGAGTTTATTTAAATCAAATGAGTGGATATTGGGATATTAGTATTTTAATTAAATATATTGATTTATTTAATTAAAGGAGATGACATTAGGATTTTAATTAAATAAAATTGATTTATTTAATTAAAGGAAGAACATGAGGACTTTAATTAAATAAGATTGATTTATTTAATTAAAGGAAGACTATAAGGATTTTAATTAAATAAGATTAATTTATTTAATTAAAGAAAGAATATTAGTATAATCTGATAAAGTGTATTATCTGATTAAAGGAGGAAATTTTGATGAATTTAATTAACTAAATAAAGATTATTCAATTAATTGGTTAGTGTGGAAGTGATTAAGGAAGAATCGTTGTTAGTGAATCAAGTGCATGATGTTGATCAAGATATTTTGAGTGTCTACAATTATATTATATTATTAATATTATAATATATTTAATATTATATAATAATATAATATTATAATATATTTAATAATATTTATTGTGCAAAAGCATGAGATTTATGTATTGTAACTTACTTTCGAATCCATTTTGAAATGATTTTTTAGAGGGAAAATAAACCCTAATGCGTGAGCAATTCTTAGCAGGAGATTTTCATGTCGTAGCTCACCAAATTGGAGAAGTGAAAAGTCAATACTAGCAAGGAAGAGTTTGGAGGAGCTGAAACCAATAGCGGTGGGGAAAGCAACAAAAAATGGTGCAGGGCTTCACCATTGAGCCTTTTCACTGGAGCGATTGTGCTTGGAAGGAGGCTAGGCAATATGTTATGTGATAAGCTTTATAGTATTGTGCTTTTTGTGCTTGTGGTAGAATTCATGGCAGAGGTCAACCATAGATTTGATTGTGGGAACTAATCTTTATTTGATCCACTTCCACAACCCTTGCCAAAGATAAGCTATATTGCTAATATACTTAGGGTTTTATATGAAGGTGTGTTGTGTTGTTCTATGATTGTACATATTTCTAGAAATCCTTATTATGTTGACATCAATATTTGTGACGCACAATGTCAAGAACGGAGCCTAAACATGCTCATTATCAGATCTTGGTCTTAATTTGATTTTAATAAACATACTTTAAAACCCTTGTCGAAATCTTATTTTCAGGTTGCAGCTCACCAAATTAGAGAAGTGAAAGGTCAATACCAGGGAGGAAGAGAAAGGTGCATGAATTGCTTGATAGAATACCTCAAAGAAATGTGGTCTCATGGAATGCATTAATTGTAGGATATGCACAAAATGATTTTATTGAAAAGGGCTTTCGAAATGATTAGTGGAAAAATATGAATCCTTTCCATTTCTTTGCTTCTTGTTTTCTCTTATACTGGATGTATCATGTAAGGCTATTTTTTGTATTCTCTTATACTGGATGTATCATGTAAGTATTTTTTGGTTTTGTAGTGTATATGTTTTTGATATTGTATATCTAGGATTATTGTTTCATTTCTAAAATTTCTTTCATTTATTGTTTTTTTCTATAAAGATCATGAGGATAGATCTCCTAGTTCATAGGAAGCTTCATTTGTGTATCAAGAGCCATTTGAAACTCGAAAGCAAAAGAGTTTTTCTGGGTAAAAGATATTTTTGTTAAGTTTAATCTTCAACAATGAATAGCTAATATATAGGTTGAGAGAGAGTAAAAACTTGATGCATGATTTCTAACAATAATGCTTTACCAGTTATATAGTTGTATTTGGTTTAAAGTTTTGTAATATTTAGGAGTATGCTTTAGCTATATATGTTAGCCACTATTTTAAATGTATCTCTCACAATTTTGTTTTATTTTTTGTTAGATCAAAATGAAAGTTAGTAAGTTCCACTAGTCTGGATATTGTAATGTGAAAATATCGGTATTGGCCCAATTACACTTGGTCCATGAAGAATCAAAGCATAATGGAGCCACCACTATTTGAATCTCAACAAGATCAATCAAATAAAATTAAAACCAAACATTTCATCAAAACCTAACATACTAAATCATGAAAGTTTTCAAAACATCTACTCTAATCCATCTGAAACTTATCTTGTTGTGGAATTGGTGTCATGTTGATGTGGAATGATGACCCTTTCCCATTCCCATGATTAGTGAGCATGTTTCAGTCAATTCTATGGAAGAGAATCGATGAAACCATAGTGATTGATGTATGAAAACCTAGATTATTCTAAAAATGAACATGATGCAAGCTAAGTTACCATGATTTTATGCTACAAATGATCTAATTATGCTATTGCTAAGATAATCTAAGCTAAAATTATGCTAAAAGATGAAAACCTAAATTCATATACAAGCTAAGATGGATGCATGGAAGCCATTAATGGATTCTCTAAACTATTATGCAATGAAAATGAATTGAAACAAGCTAACGAGTGAGTAAAAGATAAGTGTGTATATGAGTAAATTCAACAACATAAGTTTGCAATTGAAAGATGGATCCATTTGTCTCCAAATAGAGAGCTATTTATAGGAGAGGGAATGAGGAATGAATGGTTGAGATCAAAAAGCTTAATCAATAGTTCAAGATGAAGGGGATGAGAGGCATGGATCATGGATTCTCATCAATGGATGAGAATGCATGATGAAAGTTAATCAAGGGCTCACACTTGCGTCAAACACACTTTTGACCTGCTCACATAGGTCAAAAGTAACTTGTTCAAAAGGTTAAAGGTTAACTTGCATTTGAAGCTAAGTGAGTTGATTGGAGGAGAGAGAATATTCTTTAGAATATTCCTTTGGGTGAGGAAAAAGGCAATTTAGAAATTAAAACAAAGTTTTAATTATGCAAAAAGAAGGATAAGGAATATTCCATGGGAATATTCCCTTTGCTTAGAAGAAAATTAGTTTAATTGCTAATTAAACAAGGTTTAATTTATGCAATTAGGGGATTAGAAGAATTAAAGAGATATTTATTAAATTAGATGATTTAATAAATAGGGGAGGGGTGAAATGATATTTAATTAAATAACTTAGGGTTATTTAATTAAATTAGATGACTTAGGAGATTATATTAAATATTTTGATTTATTTAATTTAATTAGATGAAGTGTTAGTGTAAAAGAGATGAATTAACCTGATTTAATTAATTAGGCCAAATAGATAAAAATGATGCAATTAATTAATTAGCTGGGCTAATTAAATTAATTAAGTGAAAAGATGATGGATTACAGAGAAAATGATGTTAGTATATCTGATTTAAATATATGACATCGATTAGGAAATTTTTCAATGTCTACAGATATGATCAGGGGATGTTGTGAGCTTGTTGCCTTCCTCTTTCGCTATGCTGAACAAAACAACAATATTGTTATTATTGTTATTATTATTGATAATGTTCTCTTGTTTGACATTGAGGGTGTCAGACTCCATAATTGGCTCTATTTTTACATTGACATTGACATTAATCGTGGTAACAAGAAAGGGAAATTTGATACAAATTCATTGTTTAACAGTGCATGAGCTGAGATGGATGTTTTTTTGAATAAGGAGAAAGACATTTTATAGAATTCATTCTGTTACAAGTGCAGAAGTAAAAGTTCTTGAGTTTCAAATCCAAATGAAACTTTCAAGAAAAGAAATTCATTGATATAGAGTGATTCTCTGTTTTTATGCCTTTTTTAATTCTTCAATTTTTCAATAAATGATGTAAAACAGTTAGTAAGGTTTTGTTTTTCCAATGAGGTAGTTTTCATTGAGACACTGAATGTAATTAGTGAGGTTTTGATTTTCCAATGAGGCTTAATGAAGTATATTTTCAAGGTGTTTTTTTCTCCACTCATAAATATTGTGTTGTGGCTCCTCTTGCTTTGTGATTTGTTTGTATTTGATCAATCATATTTGTTCAATCATTTTAGTCTTCATTTCATGGTGCTTCTCTCAACATTTGAATATCTATAATACTTGAAATTTATATGCATAAATTTTAGAGGATTAATTAAGTTAGATTTGATTTGTAACTTGAATCACTGATTCACCCAAATAAATGACTAAACCATGACTAAATAAATGACTACAATGACTAAATAAATGACTACAATGACTAAAATAAATGACTACCATGACTAAATAAATGAGTACCATAACTAAATAAACAACTACCATGAATAAATAAACAACTACCATGACTAAATAAATGACTACCATGACTAAATAAACGACCAATTAACAACAATCAATGACTAAATTAACAACTAAATATACCACCAAATCGATCAATCAAAATAACCAATAAATGACTAAAAATGGTTGTCATGAATTTGGTTGCATTATAAATGACTGGCAATAAACTACTAATGGCACGTGACCAATTTTTAGTACTTTTTTTAGTCATTTATTGTTGTTTTTATACTAGTGACACCACGGTGGGACATGTTTATTTATCACAACATGAGGAATCAGACACGCATCAAGATACTATTTTAAAACAAAGTCCAAAACCATCAACAGTGTTTAGCAATATTTTATACCGTAATGACATCACGTGGATATCAGATTGTGATATCTCTCCCACATATGACTCAATGATTGGGCATGTTGAAGAAATTCTAAACGAATCAGAAATATCCCTTGTTGCACCCATACCCATAAACTATTGTGAAGAGTCTTTTACCGATGATATATCATCCACCCAAGGATCATTTCAAGAAGAGGCTCTTGAGGATGATGAAAGTTACTTTGAATCAATTCAGGATCAAGAACCCCTATCCACAGAGTTTCACCAAGAGTTGAGGGACATCTTCCAAACTATTTTAAACTCCAAAGATGTCCCTGATATAACCCTTGAGATGTTTCTTTTTGATGGACATATAAAATTTCTTCATATTTAGTGGCTATGGATCAAAGGATACATTATTAGGGTAAAGGATTATGTATTGATAATACCTTCACGTTGGAAATCTTGTCTATAACAAACATCAACATATGGGGCACAAAGAATCCTTATGATGAAAATATTGTTAATGCTACAATTAGTCGTATCATGAGTTGGCATTCACCCATCATCTTATACACAAATTGGGACCAACATAAAAAGAATAAATCCTATGTAAGCAAGGAAAATATCATCAAAGAAAATGAAGCGGTAAATAATAAAGGATACGTCAAGTAAAAATAGATACTGAAGCAAAATAAAGAAAATCATCCCTCCAAAACTCCACTAGTCAAAGAAACTATGTGGAAAAATCAAAAGGGAAAGTGTATCCATCAAAAGATTCCTCAAATACAAAAGCAGGCTTCTCAAGCAAGGAACACAGTATATCTAGTGGTTGGTCCTAATTCCATGAAAACCTTTGTTCCCACCCATCATTGCTCATCTTCCCAATTTTGGAGAGTCAAAGGTTCCAAACCATCAACTAATACATCTCATATTCCTTCATACATGTCACCATCCACTCCATTCATGATATTCAATTCTCACATTAATCATGTGTTGGTAGCTACCCTTGACCATAAGGATTCTGAAGGCACTGTATTGTGATGTGCGCACATAGACAAGGTTAATTCTAGTATCCACAAGGCACATCAAAGTTCTTCAAGGTTGCATTCAAGCCTCATATCTTAGCAAAGAATCTTCTTCAAGAAGGATATCATTGACACATTATGACAATGGCCTCTACATAATACCACCAAGTGGTTCAACATGAGGGTAAAATTTCTAAAAAATAAAGAAAATAGTAAAAATAAAAATCATCCTCTAGTGAAAACCACTACGGTGGCACTTTGGGAAAGTACTATGATGAAAACCTGGAAAACAAGCGTCATGAGTAGAATTGAGCATCTATATGATCCTTCTCATACAAAAACATCTCATCCTTGTCATGATAAATCCAATGGTCCCTCCATCATTCCAATCCAGCTTTATCCAGATATCCCACTTTATCTTGATCTTGACAAAAATTTGGTGTATACTTCAACTCTACTCATGGAAAACTTTTGACTGGATCTTTACCATTTTATCTCGTGAAGTTCCACAGTCCATATCTAACATGATAAAACTCTGTCAAACTATTCACATATACATTACCTATCTTGATTTGTTCATTGATCTATGAAACATTGCTAGACACTTGAGGCAGGTTATTGCACTCTTTTTTCCAAAAAACTCTTGATCCATGTCTTTTATCTCACAATGTGACATTAACATCATGATCTAGGTATTGTTTACCTCAAAATTGCATCACAAAATCCAAAAACATCCAAAATTTTGTATAGTCAAAATCCAAAAACATTCAAAAATTTGTAAAGTCAAAATCCAAAACATCCAAAACACATTAAAAATCCCTAAAAAGGTCAAAACATTGAAAATCCAAAAAAAAACCTTGTCGAACTATGTTGTCTATGAGCTTGAACATAGGAAAGGCCATCATTGATGTGCCCCCAAAACACCCTAGGTCAGTCCTTTAGGAGTTTTTCATAATAAACTGGCAATCCATCAACTATTCATCTCATCTTCAATAAGTCAAGTCTATTGAACCACATTGTCTTTGAGCTTGAACATAGACAAGGCCATCATTGATGTGCCCTTGAGACACCCTAGGTCAGTCCTTTAGGAGTTCGTCATAATAAACTAGAAATCCATCAACTGTTAATATCTCATTGTTAATAATTCAAGTCAGTCGAACTACATTTTCTCTAAGCTTGAACGTAGGCAAGGCCATCATTGATGTGCCCCCGAGACACCCTAGGTCAATACTTTAAGAGTCTATCATAATAAACTAGCAATCCATCAACTGTTAATATCTCATTGTTAATTAGTCAAGTCAATCGAACTATGCAGTGTCTATGTGTATAACATAGGCAAGACTTATCTTTGATCAACCCTCAAGACTACTAGGATAGGTCTTTTAGGTTAGGTTCTTGGTCAAAACTTACAAAACCCCTAAACATCTAGATAACAGAAAACACAAAAACATTTGAAAACTTAGAAAAACACAAAAACATTGGAAACATTCAAAAGACCTAAACAACATTAAATATCTTAGAGAAAACCCTAAAAAACCTCAAATAATAATAAAACTAAAACATTCACATAAGCTTTCAAAAAGAACAAAAACAACCTCACAACCTTTTTTTTTAAATACCAAAAACATTGAAATATTCCAAAAAAATTCAAAACCACCCATCCCATTTCACTTTCACCCGCAATAAACCTCCACCCATGATAAATCGATCATCATCTTCAACCTTTGGAAAAACAAAGAGAAAGCAAGTAGCGCAAGTCATAAAGTGAGAACCTAAGTGTCAAAATCTAAAGTCTAGATCATAGGTAAATGCGTCAGTGAAGTTTCTATCAACAGCTTATCAAACATCTCATCCTAATCAAACCACCTGATCAACATGTCCTAGGATGAGTCCTTCCTGCGATGAACATCAATATCAGAAATCACCTTAGCTAAAATAAACTAGCAAGAGATATAGATAACATTGATTGTTTGTCTTTTATCTATTCTTATGATTTATATTATTGAACCATTCTGAGGACCTCTCGATGATATCTAAAATTATTTAGAGAGAAATGAATGGGGCATCGATCATTATCTTTCATTTGTTGTACTTGTGGGTATTATAAATAATCTTGGCGCATACTTGCTTAGTTGTGTACAGGAAAGTTGTTTGGACATTGTTGACTATTGTGTATGCTTTGGTCTGATCTATTCTAAAGCTTCTAAATTATATTTTGACGAGGTTTCCATATGTCAAGGTGTGAAAAAGGATTATCCTTTTTTTTGTAGAATCAAAGTCGATTACATTAGATACAACGCCATCTTGGTTATCAATACCTTGATGCATCATGTCCATATGGTATATCAAACAATAAGGAATGATGGAAAATCCCAATCCCAAGATATGAGCAAATCATCATCATGCATTTATCATCACCATCTCTAATAAAGTCTCGGTGGATCATAGACTTGTTGGAATTTTTGAATCAATCATCAAAATCAATGGTCAATCATCTTGTTTTTTCTATCTTCTCTTCACACTAACCTAGTATCATGACAATCAACAAAAACATCATCAATGCATCCATCCTGCATCCACAAAGCATCAGCATGCATACATCTCGCATAATCACATGATATCATAATATGAAAAACATATTTCACTACAACATCATTATCATTTAAGTTGTGCTAAATAATATAGATTTGTTATTCTAAGCATCTTAAATCATTGCACACATATCATAAACATGCATCGCATTATCATATCATAAGCATGAACATCTGCATTATCCATACATACATCCATATGCATACATCATCATCTCATAAATTGCATAGAAAAGTAGACAAAAAGAAATGCATCCATATCATTTGCATAAGCATCACATAAGCATATCATATCATCCATCCCAGGGTATATCATAAAAAGATACTAAAAAATAATATAACATTGCATCCATTCCATATCATCACATCATAGATTATCACCATGTATCGCATAAACATGAATAAAAGGAAACACATCCATTCATTATGTTGCATCCATACATGATCATAATATATAAGCATGTCACATCACACCATAAAAAATGCATCTATACATCCATAAAGCATGAAATAAAATGAACACATCACATCATATCGAATCCGTATCATAAATATATCAAAAAATGGTGACTATCATAATGCAATATCTAAGTCAGTATATGTATATCGATCAAAAGTACAATATCCATGAGGCTATCAAAAAGGAGCTCATGAATGTATATATGTATAAAGAATCGGGCAATAATCAAAAAGTGTATGTACAAACAAGCTAGCCCTAATGGCTACTCCCCTCACTAGGATGTCTCTCTGGTTGATCCTCAGCCCGAGGATGTTCCCAACTCCTCTATGAGTAATCTAGCTACCTAATCGCCACGGGGACATCCCGATGGTAGTGCATGCAATAATATGCCACCTTAGTCACAACCTCTATGTATAAGCGGGCAGAAACTATTCATCCTTATGCTGCTATCATGGCCTCCAATTGTTGGTGCCACCTAACCTCCTGTGCCAACTGCATATTGGTGGTCTGCCTGAGCTGACACTCCTAATCCCTCTCAACTATGATAGCTAATACCTATTGTCAGGTTTGGTCTCTCTCAGTAGTGATAGCCAAAATCTATTGACGAGACTGATCTCGCTTAGTCGTAACCACCTACAACTATTGTTGCAACTGTTGTATCTATGTATCATGAGAAATCCAACCTCGGGGATGGCTACTGTGGAGGCTACTTTTGTATCGGTGATTGTTGAGGAGGTTGTTTGTGCAATGGTGGTGCACCTAGGACCTATCCATCATGATGTTGGCCATCCTAGCTATCCTGTCCTTTGCCCCTACCATTTGTACCTCTATCCTGTCCATCATCTGGTTGTCCTCTACCCCTGCCTACACCCCTCCCTCTCGATCTCCCTCATGGAGGTATACCTATTGGATCTGTAAGATGAGGAGGGGGTACAAACCATGCATCATATGCATGCATAGTCTATGCATCCCGCTTGTCCTTGATCATAGGCCCATGGCCTAGCAACCAACTGTTGGATGCCCTCTACAACCTCGTGGGCTGGGATCATATGTCCACATGTTGTCTCTCATGTGGACCTAGCAAAAATAGCAATGTATTGATCATCAGGCATGTCCTGCCTCTTGCCAAACTATATGGAAACACTATCAAGTAGGTACCTCTTGATAATTGTGTGCTTTCAACCCTGCATGAACCAAGTTTGTCGATCAAAGAAAAGTTGTTGCACATCATCATACCAAGATGGCATCTAAAGCCACGACCGCCATCTGAACACCATCATATCGTCAATCACTCCACGCTAGTAAGGAATGTCGAGCTTCCCTATGTGATGCAATGTGATGGCACCCTTGTATCTCCAAAAAACTAGAGCATTCGGCTCTACATCTACCATATGAACAATAGGTTGAAGCACGATAATGTACTCCCAGGCCCAAATATGGAGAAGGGTGACCCTTGTACCAATCACTCTCCCATCACAATAAACAAAGTCATGCATATCATGGTAAAGGAGGCTATAATCACTTCCCCCCATGCATATTAGGTCCTCCTGAAGAGCCTCAAGTGCCAAACCATCCCCCATCTTGGACTAAATCCTCTGCTCTATCGATCTGGAGCAACCAAACCCAAGATCACTACTACAATAATCAATTTGAAGGTCAACGCTTGACCTCTATACATCTCAAGGTCAATCTGGGAGTTGACTAGGACAATGGACTCTTGGTCAAGAACCTCATGGTAGGCATCATAGTCGGTATCAGTATCATAGATCACGCGCTCACCATGTATCGACAATCACAAAATATGCCATACATCCTCCAATGTCACTGTCGCCTCACTGAAAGGTAGGTGGAACAATGAGGTCTCGCTATGCCATCACTTGCATAGTGCTTTCATCATTTCCAAATGGGTCTAGATGATAGGCATGTACATAATGTACCACAAACCAATCTCTCCCAAGTGCTCCTATCGCAACTTAGACAAATCACCAAGTCTAGATAAAATTGTCGGTCGGTGCTCGTGGGACATCAAAGGCTGGATAACCTCGTGCACCCACAAAGTGTAAGACATCAAAATTTTCAAAAATTGGCTAAGTTTGGAGTTTTTATCCCCCAAAATGACAAAAGCATCGCTATTAACGATAGTGTCGCTATAACTCAAATTCTAAAAACAATGATGCTATAAGCATTCAAATTGCAAATCATGATATGTGTTGCTAATCACACATGCATCGCTATTTGAACTTGTAAAACCCTAATCCTAAATTCTAAATCACAAGGTGTGTCACTATTGACACCTACGTCACAATTTAAAATTTGAAACTCTAATTTCAAATCGTGAACTACGTTGCTATAAATCCAAATAGCGTCGCTATATAGTGATGCCACCAAAACTCAAATTTCAAAATGCAATAAATGTGCTTAAAAGTCAAAATTCAAATCAAGTCTCAAATCACATACCAGTGGTCCTATGCTTGGAGGCCTCTAGAACTTGTGAACTCGGTCGAAAATGTGTCGTGGGAGCACTCGTTGCACCATTTGATCGAAGGATCAAAGCTCAAAATGCAAGAATTCGCTAAGGTGTGAATGCACAAATGAATTGAAAGTGACCCTTTGTCACCTATTTATGCTTGCAAATTAGGGTTTTTTCCCTAATTTAACCATGAAGCTAGGTTTTTTCACCATTTTCACCAATCTTGCCAAACTGAAGCTTATTTTTCATCGTTTTTTACATTTTTGACATGTTTTTTGCATCCTGGAGCCTTTTCGGACCCCATGGGCAGCATTTTTAACCTTTGTTGAGAAATCAACCCAAAATTCAAAATTTCTACCCAATTTCTTGAGGGGTTAGGGAACTAGCTTATTCCTTCAATGGCAATAGCATCCCAAAAATTAGAAAAATTTTTACTTGATTTAAGTAGCATTTTTATTCAAGGGCATCAGCCTAAACCAAAGTAGTAGTGTACCTCATTTCAAAGAGAGGGAAAAATGTCCTAAAATGACATCATGCACTTGAATCAGGTATACGAACATCATTTCATCCTAAAACCCATCCTCTTTCGCTTAATTAATTAAATTATAATAGCTATTTAATTTATTATGTCATTTGCATCTATTAACCTAATCAATTTAATTAGGTTAATTCACCCCCTTCCATGCTAAAATTTTGTCTAATTAAATTAAATACATCAAACTATTTAATTTCGATCGCTAAATCTCCTTATTTAATTAAATAACCCTAAGTTAATTAATTAAATATCATTTCACTTTCCCCTTTCATTAAATCGCTTTATTTACTAGTAAAAATCATCTAATCTCTAATTGTATAATTAACCTTTCATAATTATCAATTACTAATTTAATTCCCCTCACTTGCAAAGGAATATTCCAAGGGAATATCCCTCCTTTGCACATTCCTCCAAAAGGAATATTCCCATGGAATATTCCTCCCCCTTTTGCACAATTAAACTTTGTTTTAATTTGCTAAATGACTATTTTATTCACCCATGAGAATATTCCAAAGAATATTCTATCTCCTCACTCATTTGAAAAAATGAGAATATTCCTTTTCTAACAAACTTACTTGACTTCTTGAGCAAGTTAACTTGTGACCTCTTGTGCAAGTTAAAAGTGTGTTTGTTTGGAAAAAGGTGAACCCTTGATTAAATATCATCATTGATTCTCATTTGTTGATGAGAATCCATGATCCATGCCTCCAACTTCTTCCATCCTTGACCGTTGATTAACCTTTTTGATCTCAACCCTTTGTTTCTCATTTTCTTTCCTATAAATAGGTCACTATTTGGAGGCAAATGGATCCATCTTTTTTAGAGAAAAATCATGCTATTGAAATCACTCACACTCACACTCATTTTTAGCATTTGCTTAATATCATTTTATCTTAAATACTTGCATTAATTAGCTTAGCTTCCATTAATGGCTTCCATGGTAACATAGATGCATACATGTAGCTTGTTTATTAATTAGGATTTGAATCTTTTTAGTTTAAAATCCATTTAGATTAGCTTTGCATTCACACATCTTAATCATCTTAGCATAAAAGCATGTTAATATAGCTTGCATCAGGATCATTCAACTTTAAATCATGTTTCAACACACATCTCACAATGGTTTCATCAGTTTTCTTCAATAAAACTGATTGAAACAAGCTTATTATCCCTGGGATTGGGAAAGGGTTGTCATTCCAAATCAACGTGAGACCACTCCCCCAATAGGATAAGTTTTAATGGATTAGAGTAGACATTTTAAAAGCTTTCATAGTTTAGCATGTTAGTTTTGATAAACATGTAGCTTAGTTTATTTTGAATGATCTTTATTGGATTGGCGTTTAGTGGTATGAATATGCTTCGATTCATCATCGATCAAGTGTAGTCATCCCATACTAATCTGTCGGTCACAAATAGAATCAAAATAGTTATCTATCCAAGAGATGGAATCAAGGTATGGAAAATGGTACATAAATGATAAGGTTAAGGTTGGGTTATGTCACTTTGTGTGTTGTAACTCTTATATTAGACACTAAGATGATATATTTATCAATAGGGATAAATTAAGAGTAAGATAAGAGGGGAAAATACTAAATTTAAATATTATATATATATATATAATCCTTATTCTAGCGTAGATGTGAATTTATAATGAAACATGCATGCTAAAGTAAAATGACAATGAGTAATGTTTTTCAAAAGGATACAAACTGAGGTATTTTCCTTGCTTTTATTTGTGTCCTTCCATGAGGTTTTCTTCCAAAATTACACACATGAGAATTATAATGTTTTTGTATCATGTGCATTAACATGAACATAAAAATAAATTTCAACATCTATCATTTCCATGAACCAAAATTCATTGTTGTTACATTATAAAAAACAAAGGAAAATGAGCTCATGTAGTTATGTCTAATTTTCTCACCATGAAAAAATGTGAAAATAAATTTGAATTAAATGGACATCAAATTGCTAGGTTTTTTAGGGGTTGTATCTAACTTGCCCCCCTAATATATACATTTAGCCAAAATAATATGATAACATGTTGCTATGGTTGTCGAGGAACTAAAACTAGTGTGGGCCCCTCAATTTATAAAACATGAGTTCACTTAAATTTTTAAAATTGATATACCCATGCATAGGGTTGTTGAGGAGGTATAACTCATGTATTCCCCTCAATCTACATGCGAAAGACCTAGTGAAAGCACTATAGTTAGCATAATTATCCCCCTCAAATTGCATGAATGCATCATCATGAATATGATTTGAGGAGAGTAAAATGTAAAAAATTACTACATATAGAAAATGTGTTAGCCTAAGTATGCTTAAAAACTCTATGAAGCATGTGCAAAAATCAGGAACAAGTGTGTTGCCCTAACTTTCCCCTCTAAGTGTGTAGACAAGGCATGTACATGAGACAAAATTAAAGAGCCATTAAGTATAAAAACATAATGCATCCATGTGATCAAGACATAAGTGTACTAGATAATGAATAAAAGGCACAAATCATATAGCACAGTAATTCTATGAAGATATCATTGGAAGAAGTGCATGGATAATAATATCATAGAAAGATAAGTGCATG
>VDFB02181211.1:0-19138 GCA_007258455.2 Sequoia sempervirens | reverse complement strand
CCTTCGAGGATAAGTTCTAGGATAGAGATACTATCATTGTTTCTATATACCTCATTGGTGATGCATTTGTAATTAAACCCTTTTGAGCCTTCTGATTTTGATCTTTATTTTTGTACCAAACCTTAGTATCCTTTTTTTGATGAGTTTATTGTTCCCAAACCTTGCCAAACTTTTGCTTGATTCTCAGTTAGGCACTATTCTTGTTGGTTTATGCCATGATTTGCTAGACTGTTTACTACTTTATTTACTTCCCAATATATATGTTTGATTGAGTATACCTATACCACTTACATTAGTTCTTTATTTTTTATTACTTTTGATTGTAATTTCCAATCTTCGATTCAGCCTTTTGTGATTGCACTTATACATACCGTCGAATCGCACTCTAATTCAATGTTTTTCAATCCTTTTTCCTTGCATAATTGCCTTCAATTTATGTTGCATTGTTTGTTGAGGGTGGCAATTTTGTTGATCTTGCCACTATCAACTAGCCTTTCTCATTACGAATTATATAGCCTGCTCCTGATAATTTCTTAGGTTTCCTTAGGATGCACCATCTATGTTTAATTTTAATCTACCTTTAGGAGGGGGGCACCATTTATCCTTATCCTTTTTTACTTTAGAATCTAGGGTGAATTGGAAAAAAGGAGGGATTTTCAGGGCTTTCCACTTTTTCATCAAATTTTCATCCCAACATGTGAATTTGCTTTTCCTTTGTTGTTTGATGTGGTAATTCAACCATTCCATTATATTTCTTTCAATGATAGGTATTATTTCTTCCACCTTTTTTCATTTGTCCTAGAATATCCTTCTATTATGTTCCTTTTAGATGTTCCATACCAAAATTGAGGGGGCCATTTGCTAGATTTGGCCCTAGCGTGCTTCATTTTTGAGGTTAGACCAACTGATGAAGAAGTCCCAAATCTTACTACTTATTGGGACCTCCCATCCTAATTTATTTTGTAGCCAGTCCTAGCATTGTTCTACAAAGGGGCAATTTAGAAGTAGGTGGTTCAAATTTTCTTCATTCTTATAGTACATGGCACACCGACTTGGGCCTTCAATTTCTATTGATCTCAATCTATCCCCTATTAAGATTCTTCCATGTAGAATTGTTCTCATTCAAATGTTATCCAGTTATTAATTTTTTAGTTTCCTTGGAAAAATTTAATCTCTTATTTCATGTTGAATGAGAAGTATTTCTTTTGCAATTGATTTTAGTATTTCATTTTTTATTTTGTTGGGTTCTCTCTACTCCCAACGCCCTTGCTCTTTTTCCTACATCTTAGAGCTTAGTAACTTATCTATGAAAGTTACTCTTATCCTTCTTATACCATCTTCTTATTGGAAGAGGTGGCATTATAATTTCTATACTAAGTTGATTTATGTGTCTCCATGTTCTTTGGACAGTGTTCTAGAGGACATGAGGGACAAAATATTTATTATTTATTTTTCTACATGAAAAATTGTAATTGCATTCAAAGAGGTGGACCCATCACGGTAGCAATTACAAAGCATCTTGAAGGAATATGCTTCTTTGGCATCCAACTTTCTAGGTTGAGACCACTTGAGTGTGCATGTCCTTGCATGCTTTTTGCATTTTTTGCATGCTCTTGCATGGTTGGGGGCCTGGGTTTTCATGTTGGTGCATGTTCATGCATGTAGCTGTCAAAGCCGTCGAGGACTTACGGAGAACTCGGGTTTGACTCAATTTGATTGGTTGTGGGTTAGACATCCATTTGAAGGCCATGCGATTATTGAATATTCTATTTCATATTTATGGGCTGTCCACTAAGGGGGGCATGGGTTTCTGTCGAATTATACAAAGAGGATTGTTGTATTGATGTACTTCCTTGAAGACTAATACAAACATTGGATCTCTTTGGGCGTGGAGTTTTTTCTGGCAAGGGTTTCTCCACATATACCTTGTGTCACTCATGTTGATGACTTGTGGTATTGCATTTTTTTCATTATTTCAATTTTCAATCACTTAATCATTTTATGGTTATCTTGTATACATAATTATAGATTTTCAACCACATATTTAAGTTTATATTACTGCAATTTATACCTTCATTTCCAACACTTCTCTCTTCTTCTTCCCCATGGTTGAAGTTAAACTATTTCACAATGATAAACAAGTATTTCTTATTGACACACTACAAAAGACTAACTTTTGAACTTTACCTTTCTTACTACTTGCACCAATAGAGTAGTTGCATGATCAGTCCCCAACCAATCTCAAAATTAAACCTAAAATTTATCCTTAATGGCCCATTGGGCCTTTAGTTTTAAACCATGTTTTGATACAATATAGGACAGCCCAGTGGACTTGGATAAATTAGACTATTTATTTAATTGAACTTTTTAAGTTTTTCCCACATTATGAATAAGAATGTAGTATTACAAAATCAATAAATCCCTATTCATCCAATCTTTTTTCTCTTGGATCAACATATTAAGATTCTTATGCTTGATAGTAACATTGAGCTTAGGTATTCATGTCTAGGTCTTAAAAGCCCTTATTTTATCTTAACATAGGGTGAAATCTAAGAGATGGGCCTTAAGATAAGGTTTAATACAGGTTGAACCATCAAATTTTAATAGAATTGGTATGGGACCACTTGGCCAACTCCTATTATTCTCACATTCATGAAATCCCAAGCATATTTGACATACTTTAATTTTAAGTTTAATATTTGATATTTTTTCTTATGTTTAAATTTAATACAAACACATGGCATGCACTAATTGTTAGTTTTCTTTACTCTCAACATATTAGGCTCAAACATATTATCAATCCTAATTTATTTGGGAGCTTGGTTTTGGAACTTAAATGATTTATCTCTACGTTATGTCGACCTAAGAATCCTACTAACTTTGACTAATTTGTGCACTCAAGTTTAAACATACTAAAAATTAGCTTCCAATCTTCATTAATCTATGGACATACATATATGTAAAGATTCACTCTAGAACATAAGTGGATATAGATTCGGTTGGGGCATCAATAGTTAGAAAACTCACTAGTATTTTCCACAAATATGTGAACTTTAATTTTTTTGACAAGTGCAGGCTCTTAGTTCCAAAAATATTAAGACATCATGAACAATAACATAACACGGACATAAGAACCTTGGAAATTTTAACTTACTAGAGCAGTCAATTTCAATCTTGACATGTGATTATATTTAAAATTTCCAACAAATATAGGTATTTATAAATTTGATTTTACTCAAAATCCTAGGTTTGCATTTGAAAATTCTTTATTGATGCAACTCCTAGTGGATGTGAGGCTTCTTTTAATTTGAACTTAAAACATAATTGTGTTTTTTTTTTTATAGGGGCAACATTCAAATTCCTAGTTAGAGGATATGCATCACTGCATGATTAACTTTGTTCAATTAGTGACTTAGATTTCACTTGATAGATTAATTAATAGGGGTTTAACTTGAATTGGGACTATTTCCAAGGCTTCTTTCCTCTTGGAGACATATTTCCATCAGGGATCTACTTTAAGACATCAATAGGAAAGACTCTTCTTGAGGAATTGATGGTTAGGAGTCATTGTACAAAAATATGTTTCGATATTACAAAGGAAGCTAGTCTCAAAGGATAGTCTTGATAGAGAAATTATCATGAAGGGGGTATGTGCAAGATCATCATGGAAAAGACAAGCCTTTAAGTGGCAAAAAATTCAAAAAAATTAGAGTTAGGAACTTGACGTAAAAATTTGAATAAGTTATCTCTATTATTTCAAAAATATGTAAGAATAGAATATGTGGCAAATTGAATGTATTTTCTAAACTACTAGGTTTATTTTTTTTAAAAAATCTATTAGGTGAAAATTTGAAATTTCAATACAATAGTACTTAAATTTTGGGAAAAATAAGTAGGTGTTTCTGACCACCCTAACCACAATAAAATGATAATATTTTTCTATAAGATTTTAGATATAAGTAGATGACTCATGTCCTGATGTGATACATATTTTTTTGTAATTTTTTTCCAAGTAAATAATTAATTATGATTTTTTTATTAAATTTTTTTAAAAAAATAAAAACTTGTATGTCTGACCACCTTAACTTGGTCAAAACTTCATAAAAAATTTTAAAAAAAATTCTATAGTGTGTGAAGCATAGAATGTGTGACGAATGTTTCGAATTCAAAAAATGTGATACTGTTTGAAAGTTATAGATGTTTTTCAATCAACCTATCAATCAAGACTTTAGTAGTACTCAAATAGAAAATGAATAATAATTATGTATTAAATTCAAAGTAAAGAATAATTTATATTGGTGGAAAGTTGAGAATATTCTTTAAAAACCCTTTTTGTTTCATCAATTTTGGGTAGAAAAAGGTCTTCAGCGACATACCCTACACATACCCATCATATCGCCACTTTTTGGCCCATTATAATCTTGCACATACCCAGGGAATTTAAGACTTATTATAATTAATTCAAGCAACAACCTCCCATACTTTAATTATTGAGGCACATTCTATATATTTTGCATATTTTCCCTTACAAGTCTTATTCATAAGCCATATTTCTATGGTCAATTTCTTAGTTCATGATTCATTCAAGTTCTTGATCTAACATATTTTAAGTGTTGGAAGTGTTTTGATAGAATCCACCAAGTTCTTATTCTTGATATGGACTTACTCTAGCTATTGTTTTTCGTATGAATTTTAATGGAGCCATCATGTGATTATATTCACTTTTGAAGCTCATCACATGCTACTTAATATGCACATCTACACCTACTTGGAAAGATTAACATCCATCCTAATGATGCATGATTATGTTATTCTTTTTCCTTACTAATAACCCAAAAAGCTAGCTAAATACCTAAATACCTTAAATTATCATATCCCTAGGTGCATAACAATCTGATGCATTGTAAGTGCCTTAATTTCTCTCCTAATGCTCCATAATTTCTTCCAAAAGTGGCCCAATATTAATGGAAATATTGTGAAATATTTTATACAATACAAAATGTTTATTTAAAATAAACTATGTCAACACAAAATCTTATAAAATAAAAATATAAACATATACAACAATTTTGTATGTCACACAACCAAAAACATTTTATTTAAAAATATGAAAATTTCAAGAGATGGTGCAACTTGTTTACAAATTTCATTCAAAACTTTACAAGGTAAGGTTGCAAAGGAAACAAAATAAAATGTTCACAAAACTACTTATTACCAAAGTAGTGCTCAAGTGCACCTATCAACTTAGTAGCTCTACCCCATCCATACTATCAATCAAGTAATATATCTTTTAGAAAGAAAAGCAACCCATCAAACTTATCATACATCATAGCCAAGTTATCCAAAGCATCATGAAAGGCTTACAATTGGTTCAACTCCAATAAATGTGTAGAAACAACCATTCTCTTACCCTCTCAAGTAGTTCACGATGTAGAGGAAAACTAATATGTTATGGATGGTAAATTTTACACAATTCAGGGATGTACCAAACTAAACAGTCCTCTTGGCATTACAAACCTACATTAAATTATCAACCAGGGTGCATAAACTTGTGATGGAACTTCACTATATGTGTCTTGATAGGCTTGTACTAGCCTAGACTACCTTCAACTTATTCAAACTATTCTACTTGCTGGAATTAACAAAATTATAAAAATAGTGAAAATAGTTACAAAACCTAGTGGATATGGGTACTTGCAACATAAGCTGTAGGTGTTTGCTAACAATTTGTGAATGTAAAATCCATCTGAAATTATTTAAAATTAATCCTAATCTACCGAGAACTATTTCCTATATCTATTCATGAACAAACACAACTTCTAACTTATCCATAAATCATTTATTTGCAATGCATATATAAGATAAAGAAGACATAATTAATGAAAGAATGTAATTAATTGAAATGTAAATGAAGTGATGAAAAATACCTGAGTGGCCAACTTAGAAGACTGCTTCACTTAACTAAAAACTAGATCTAGTTCAAATTCTCATGCATCCATAAGTCATACAATGTCATTCATTATACAACACCAGATATTAGACACAATCCTTCTTCAGATTTTATTCCATAACTTCATTGTAACAACACATCCTTGATTAATTAAAAACTACTAATTGCTAAAAGTTTGTAACAAAATCGACTAACTAATCTATGAGATCATCACCTGACTTTATACAAAATGGGGAGAGTTGTATTCGAACTACTAACTAACAAACTAATGATGTTTAATGAAGGTCTCGTGTTTTCTTGCGTTATCTTAGAAGGACAGTATCCCAAACCATTTTTCGTTTCTTGCGTGTTAGGTTCCACAAGAACACGAATTCCTTGTTCTCTCTTTCCACATCCTTTTCCACCATAACCCAATTGCTTCATAATTTCATAACCTCTCCCATAAAGTTTTTCCATTTCTTTTAGGTTTGATGGTTGTTGATAATCTATCTCATCGAAGTTTGTTGTGTAGCTTTTGTATTCTTCAAGAGTAGATGAGGTAGATGCTTGTGAATTTTCTCTTGAGTTTTGTGTTGACATAACCATTGGTTGTTTTTGTTTTTCATCCTATTTTCTTGTGATTATATATTCTCCCATAAATGGTGTGAATTCTAAGGAACCCCAATCATTATCTATTAATTTTGTCATTATTTCCATTTCTTTTGTTTCTTCTTTCATAGGCTCGATTTTTTATGTTGGAATTGATGTTTTCAGAGGACTAGTGTTTCCTTTTTCAATTTTCAAACAACTTTTGATAGGCTAGGTGTCCATTTCAATTTGGTATATCTTGTTTTTATAGACATACTTCATGATACGATGAAGAGTCGAAGGCACTACATGCATCATATGAATCCATGGTCTTCCTAAAAGAAGATTGTATGAAAAGTCATGAGGAATAACATGAATAGGAGTTTATAAGGTGGCATTTTCAATTGAAATAGTTAAAGTAATCACATTGAGCAGTTGCTTTCCTATATTGTCAAATCCTCAAATTGATAAGGAATCAGGTTTCATTTTTTATTTATCCACTCCCAACTTCTCTAAAAGGTTCACACTACACACATTCAGAGTTGAGCCATTTTCAACAAGGGTCCTTTTTATTCCCATGTTGTTGTATCTTGCTATTGTCATGAATGCATCATATTTCTCTCTCATCTCCAAGGGAGGGAGTTCATGTTGGTGAATGGTAATGTCTACATTAATTGTATCCATTCCTTCTATTATAGTTTCCACATCATTTGTATTTGTACTAGGAGAAACCACAACTCATTGCAAGGGTATTTGAAGCATAGTGTGGTAACTAGGTGAAGTTTGAATAAGATATCATAAGGAAATCTTAGCAGGAGTATTCTTAAGTTGTTCAACAAGATCATACTTCTTCCCACTATGTGATGTTAAATGAGGAGCACTAGACAATAAAAGATTAGGCAATGGTAATGAAACAAGATTAAGTTGAGGTCATCTATTATTCCTTGTGTTATATGTATGAGGAACAATATTTTAACTTGATTGTTGCGACATATTTTTCTTAGGTGCTTCAAGGATAAGGACAAGTTTTTTTGTAGGTTGAGGTTTGTTTGAGGGTGGATAAAGGATAATTTGAGGTTAAACAACATTTACTTCTCTTTGTTTAGGTTTTTTTGAACAAGCCTTAGTGGATGAACCTTGCAAGATGAAGTCTTCAAGGGCTTCATCTAACATATCAAAGTCATCACTGTTAAAAGGCCTAAGGGTTAGGCTACCTTGGACAAAGGGTTTTGACATACTTTAAATAACTAGGAACCTATGCTTGTTTATATTTAATGTTTTTGTTTTCTAATGAATGCAAAATGAAATCTATGTCTAACAAAATGAAAGTGCAATAGTCTATCTTTAAATCAAGAAATTGTAAACATGAACTATGGAAATGCATGAAACAATAGATTCACAAATTGAAACAACAAACTAACTACAACAAACAAAAGCACATAAATTCATTGTCTAACCTTGAAAAATGCAACCTCGAACTCCACAAGGACTAAGATGCTAGGAAGGGTATCTTGGTCCTCCTAATGAAATTTGGAAGTTCCAGAAACTAGAACACACAACACACAGCTCAGATAGGATTTTGCACCAAAAACTCACAAAGGGAATAAGACACCAGTAAGGGTGTTTTAGTACTAATAAGGTTTTTTTAGAAAATTAGAAAAATCTAAGTTGATAATAGTGTTTCCAGGTTTCCTACCTAGGGACTTGATGTTTAGAAATAGAAAACTATGTGGGTATGTGCAGGATCATCATGGAAAAATAGGCTCTTATGTGGCGAAAAATTCAAAAATATCAGAGTTAGAAAACTTGATGTAAAAAATTGAATAAGTTATCTATATAATTTCAAAAATATGTAAGAATAAAATCTTTAGCAAATTGAATGTATTTTTAAACTACTAGATTTATTTTTAAAAATCTATCGGTGAAAATTTAAAATTTCAATGCAGTAGTACTTAAATTTCGGGAAAAATAAGAAGTAGGTGTCAGTATGACCACCCTAACCACAATAAAATGATAATATTTTTTATAAGATTTTAGATATAAGTAGAGAACTCATGTCTCAATGCGATGCATTTTTGTAATTTTTCAAGTAATAATTAACTATGAATTTTTATTACAACTTTTAAAAAATAAAAACTTCGTATGTCGACCACCTTAACTTCAAAACTTCATGAAATTCAATTTTCTTTTTAATCCTATAGTACATGCAAAGCATAGAATGTGATGTATGTTTCAGATTCAAAAAATGTGATATTGTTTGAAAGCTATAGATGTTTTTCAATCAGCCTATCAATCAGGACTTTAGTTGTAATTCAAATAGAAAATGGATAATAATTATTTATTAAATTCAAAGTAAAGCATAATTTACATTAGTGGAAAGTTAAGAATCTCCATTAAAAACCCTTTGCATTTCATCAATTTTGGTTTAAAAAAAAAGCCGTCAGCCACATATCGTACACATACCCATCATATCGCCAATTTTTGGCCCATCATGATCTTGCACATACCCATGTAAATGTATGCAAGAAAAAGTAACTAGTGACAAGTGATTGGATGCAAAGTTAAATGCAATTTTTTTAATTTTGAATGCAAAAATAATGTTTTTAAATGAATTAGGATGATGAACAATGCACTTTTCAATTTTTCAATGAGATAAGATGATGCAAGAAAGCAAATATGCAACCTATATGCACTTTCACTAATGCAAGATACAATGAAAGAATGAATGCACCCTAGATCTAGGACTTGAATGAACTCCAAATCAAAAAATGAATGCTCTAAAATGTTGGGTTCAACAAAATGAACTGTTGGGGAACATCGAAGTGGAGAAACGCCTACCTATATTCTCCTTCGATCGCTTAATAATGTCCTAGGAATCCAAATTAGATTGACTATCAACCTCAAAGGTAAGTCAATTCTCAACAAGGAAGACCTAGGAGGGGGTTCTTTCAGCTTTAAGAGGTTCACCACCGTGCAAAAGCTTGGAAAAGAAACTTTAACATTCAACTTACAAAACCTAATAATGCAAGCTAAATGATGAATGCAAATGATGAAATTATACAATAGGAAGTTAGGATGTGTGTACTTGGGAAGTCTTGAAATGTGACAAGGATTCTGGAAATGCAAAGAAGTTATCAAAATATGCTATGGAGGAATGAGATGCCCTTACTATCTTATTAGTACTGCTATTGTTTTTCAGGGTAGATGCAAAATCTTTGGATTTCGCAATAGGATCCAAAAGAATCTCTGCAAAAAATCCACTTGGAGTACTAAGACACCCTTGCTACAATCTTAGTCTCAATCTAATTTTTTGAAATATTTGAATGTGGTCTTGAGGTCCAAGGTCTGCACTTCCTTTTTCACCAATTCTTTAGATATTAACCTATAAATAACCTACAAAACAAAGGAAATTTGATTGATTGTTTATGGGGGTTTTCCTTGGTCAAACCCCTTGTTTGGTAATTAAACCTTGATGAAAATGCATAGATCTGAAAATAGAAATGTGTGTGTTCCTTAATATTAAGTGTGACTAAGATTATGCAAGCTAGAACATTGGGAAACCCTATTAAAATTTGTTAGAATATGTAAACAAATATTTTGGCATCTGAAATCATTGTTGTCCTTCTAGGTTTTTTCACTTAAAAGGGGAAAGATTGGGCCAAAATGCAATGTAAAAATTCAAAGATTGATGTAATATGGGTGTAATGTTCTTAGATGAGATTATCTAAATGCAAATAACTAATAAAATAGATCACTAATTGAATGAAAACTAAGAAATGCAAAGTGTCTAAAAACATAGTGTTGTATGCAAACATGAACTAGAAACATAAACAAATAAGAACAAAATTTAAAGAAACTAAATGAGGTGCACCTGGAGGCTGAAAGCTACTATTGAAAGGTTCTGGAATGTTGCAAAGATCAATGTCGAATCCCAATAGGCCTCATTCACCATAGATGGTGAATTAGCCCTATGTCTGGTAAAATCTATCAGAATAGGTTTCAGGATGTCACGAACACAGAACTTCAGAAAACACTATTTCCATCCTGAAAATAGGACTCATTTACCATAGATGATGAATCAGTCCACCTACATATTTATGATAATTCAAGAATCAACAAGTTGTGGGTCCTGGTCTACACTTTTCTGCCTAACAGCTTGTCAGATTTGAATCTGGAAAATCTGACGGGAAAATGGTCTCCAAGCTTCAAATAGGGTTATTGTTGACTTTGATGACTTTGATGACTTTGCAACACCTTTTTGACACCTTTCTCCTTGACAAATCTTCCTACAAGACCTACAAACACACATGCAAAGAGGGGAAAAACGGTTAAGGGTTAGAGTATAGGGGTTTTCCTTGGTTAAACCAAAATTTGGTAATCAAACCATATGAAATGAAATGGAATAAAAAGAGAATGTTAAATAAACATGCAATGTCATAAACTTAGCAAACCCTTGATGTTGAAGTCTAAAGATATGCTGCTCCAAGATGCTTGAATGCTTCATTGAGTGATGAGAATGATAAAATGCTATGATGAATGCATAAACACTTGAATGGATGAGTGAATGGATGAATGGAATGTATGGGGCTATGGGGGTTAAAATGAATAGAAAATCATGTATTTATACATAATTATGCCCTAATTTCCCAAAAATACATCATAGGCCAAACTTAGGTTTTTAGGAATAAAAACCCACCAGTATTTTGAATTTGTTTTGATTTTTGTGCCAAGAGGGACTCATTCACCCCTAGTGGCAAATGGATCCCACTCAAGGAATGTGAATGGGTGCTTGGAATTAAGTTGTCTTAAATGATGTTTGTTAGATTTGTATTCAAAAATACACTTAATTAAGGCCTATAAATGCATAAAAGGGCCAAATAAAGCATAAGAAGGTTGTATTTGTTGATGAAAATTCTAGAAAAGCATGAAAGTTTGTTACAAGACTTTACAACACTTTAAAACAAGACTTGGTAAGTGATAAAAATAGGGTATATATGTGAATTATAATAAGAAGAGTCTAGAAAAGTGTAAAATTGTGTCATAAACTTCACAACACCTTTACAAGACATCATAAAGTCTTAATAATTCATAAAGATTCAAGACCTAATGTGAATGTGTGGGTCACATTACAACATTAAATCAAGGTAAAATCAAACCAAATAAGCACAAGAAGGGGCAAAACAAGAAAAATTAGAAGGGTTACTTTTTTCGTGTCCACAATTAGCCCCTACTCTAGTGAGAGGATGAACTTGCTTCAAACTCACACTAAAGTAGAGCAATGCATCTCAACAGGGGTCTAAATGCACTATTGCTTGGTAAGATGAGACAACAAAAATCAAGAGGGGTGATCAAGCCCTCAGGATCAAGATCCCATGGAAAAATTGGAAAGCCCCTATGCCAAGCCATATGTTTCGAATTAAGGCTATGTCATGCAAAGGAAAAAGAACAAAAGAAAAAGGGGTTGTCCCATAAAAGGACCACACCAAACACATAAGGGATCTATGGATTTGGGTCAGTGTCCATTGCTGCAATGTTTTGATTAAAGAGCTCAGAATCATCATTCCCCGAATACACATAGAATTAAAAAGAATGACAAAAAGAGAGTGAAAACAAAAGAAAAAGAAAGAAATGAAAACACAAGCAAATAAAATGAGAAATAAAAAAATATTTTGGTCAAAATGAGAGACATTAGAGATCTCGTTCGCCATCCCCAAAAGGAAAACACAAAGCAAAAGCAAAAAAGAAAAATTTAAAAGACCATTTTGGTCAACATAGTAGAGACATAGGGCATCTCAATGCTTTGCATCATCCCCAAAAGGAGAAAACACAAGTAAATGAATTTTTTGGGTCAACATGAGAGACATTGTGGGTTTCAATGTCTTCACGCCATAAGGCCTAAAAGGAAAACACAAAACAAAGTGGAAAAAAAATAAAAAAAAAGACCACTTGGGTCAACATGGAAGAGACATAGGGTGTCTCAATGCTTTCATCATCCCAAAAGGAAAACACAAAAAAAAAGTGAAAAAGAAAATAAAAGGACCTTTTGGGTCAACATGGAAAAAACATAGGGTATCTCAACACTTTGTGTCATCCCCAAAAGGAAAACACAAAATAAAAGTGAAAATAAAAAGTGTTGTACGACATATAGAAGAATGGAGGTACAAATAGAGGAATTGCACAAAAAGAGAGAACATCAAATGTTATGTCACGAGGGAACATGATACACACATGCAAATAGAAGAAAAAGAAAATAAAATGCAAAAGACTAGTAAGGAAAATGCAAGTCAATCGATGAGCAAGTTATCTGCCTCCCAATCTCAGTCGGTATAAGCGGAAGGTGAATAACGTAACTAGGGGAAAATAACAAATGCCTTACTAGGACAAGGCTAGCAACTTCTTGCCCCCACTTAGTGCAGGACAAGAATGAGCTAAGATAGGTGATGAGAAAGGTCATGCAATAGTGAGAATGGAAGATTCTACAACTATTGCATGATGAGGTGTGGGAAAGTGTACTATGGGATGACATGATAGAAATCAGTGTCATTAAAGTGGTACTTACTCAATATTTCCTTCAATGTCTGACACTCATCAATTCGGTGTCCAAGAACATGATGGTATTTATAATAGGGTACATTGGAATCTTTAGGACATATTACCAGCCTATTCATAGGTGGTGATAGGATTTGACCTTTGTTTAAAAGAATTTCCAGTTTCCTTTCACATTCAGGTGGTGGATAAAGAGGAAACTTTAATTTTTTTAATTTGTAAAGTCATTTGTGTATACTAGATTCACCTTTTTCATGGATTGGAGGAAGAGGACCCATGGGGATCCTATCATCCTTGTCATTGGAATCATATAAGGGTTGTTCACGTGGAAGGAGAACATTCAAATCGGGAGGGCAATCAAAGATTACCATGTCATCGTCATGAAGTATCCAATATTCGAAAGGAGGCTTGTTACCATGAGGAGGATCTTGATATCCTAACCCTATTGTGTTTTCATCTTTTGGATTTTGTTCTAAAAGTTGATGAATGTTATGTTTAGTTGTTGTGTCGCATCCTTGTTTGCTTAAGATGAAAAAACCTTTTCCATAAGTTTTTTCAAGGTTGATTAGAGTACTAGTGACTTTGTGATCATAGAATAGTTGTGTGGAAGAACTAGGTCCACCTGTTGGAGGGAACTTAGGTCCTTCATTTGTTTCAAGATGTAAATTTCCAAACATATCAAGAGGTGATACAGTAGGAAGGTTTGATTGTTTCATGGACGGATAAAATGATGCATTAGCTTTAAGGTTGTCAAGGAATTTGTTTAAGAACTTATTCATGTATCATCCTCTTCTCCAATGATGTCGACAACATGAGGAGGACATTCATGAGGAGTTGAAGGAGCATGAGGAAGCTCAAGGTCATTAGAATCAGTTCCAAAGGCACAATTTGACATGTCCACTAAGGATTTTAATAACATACAAAACTTATTAAAGAAAAAAGCCATGATGAAAATGAATGAAAGAAAACTGAATGCAAGAAAGAGAATAAAACAATAAATATGGAAAGTATGATAGAATGCAATAAGAAAAAACTGTAATGCAGAAAATGCCAGAAATTGCAGTGTAGAATGTGCATCTGGACTAATTTGCCCAGGGTGGCAAATGAGTCTAGACATGAATATTTTTGAGCTTTTCTAGAAATTTTAAATGTAATTTGATTTTTTTCAAATTGTCTTATGCAGAACCATGATGCAGATGTAGAAGTTTAGTTTTTTAAAATGATTGGAAATGCAAAAATGAAAGCTATATGATCTTTTCACTAATGCAATTTTGAAAACCCTAGGATGCAAAACAATGCAAAACCTAATGAGATGTTGATGCAAGTTAAACATAGGATGAAAATGCACTTGAAATTAGAAGTAAAAATGCTCTAAATTCAAGTTCACCAAAATGTAAACAAAGATTTTGGCACCCAAAATCTTTGTTGTCCTTTTAGGGATTTTCACCTAAAAGGGGAAAGATTGGGCCAAAATGCAATGTAAACATTCAAAGAATGATGTAATATGGGTGTAATGTGCCTAGATGAGATGATCTAAATGCAAAGGAGTGATAAAATAAATCACTAATTGAATGCAAACTAAGAAATGCAAAGTTCTTCAAAATAGTGTTGTATGCAAACATGAACTAGAAACATAAACAAACAAGAACAAAATTTAATGAAACTAAATGAGGTGCACTTGGAGGCTGAAAGTTGTTATTGAAAGGTTCTAGAATGCTATAAAGATCAATGTTGAAACCCACTAGGACTCATTCACCATAGATGGCAAATTAGTCTCGTGTCTGGTAAAATATGTTGGAATAGGTCTTGGGATGTCAGGAACATAGAACTTCAGAAAACACTATTTCCAGCCTAACAGTTGGATTCATTCACCACAAATGGCGAATCAATCCACGTAGAGATTTTTGAAAAGTCAAGAGTCAACTATGTGGGTCCTAGTCTTCACTTTTCTGCCTGATAGCTTGCTGGATCTAAATCTAGAAAATCTGACGAGAAAATGGTCTCCAAGCTTCAAATAGGGATATTGACTTTGATAACTTTTCAACACCTTTTTGACACCTTTCTCCTTGACAAATCTTCCTATAAAACCTACAAACACACATGCAAAGAGGGGGGAAAGGGTTAAGGGTTAGAGTATAGGGATTTTCCTTGGTCAAACCTCAATTTGGTAATTAAACCCTATGAAATGAAATGGAATAAGAAGATAATGATAAATAAACAACATGCAATGTCATAAACTTAGCAAACTCTTGATGTTGAAGTCTAAAGATATGCTGCTCCAAGATACTTGAATGCTTCATTGAGTGATGAGAATGCTAAAATGTTATATGATGAATGCATAAACACTTGAATGGATGAATGAATGGATGAATGGAATGTATGGGGGTATGGGGGTTAAAATGAATAGAAAATCATGTATTTATAAATAATTATTCCCTAATTTCCTAAAAATGCAACATCATTGGCCGACCTTAGGTCTTTAGGAATAAAAACCCACCAGTATTTTGAATTTGTTTTGATTTTTGTGCTAAGAGGGACTCACTTTCCCTTGGGCGAATGGGTCCAACTCAAGGAATGTGAATGGGTGTCGGGAATTAAGTTGTCTTAAATAATTTTTGTCAAGTTTGTATTAAAAAAATACACTTAATTAAGGCGTGTAAGTGCATAAAGGGGCCAAATAAAGCATAAGAAAGGTGTATTTGTTGATGAAAATTATAGAAAAGCATGAAAGTTTGTTACAAGACTTTACAAAACTTTAAAAAAAGACTTGGTAAGTGATAAAAAAAGGGTATATAGGTGAATTATAATAAGAAGAGTTTAGAAAAGTGTGAAAATGTGTCACAACACCTTTACAAGACATCATAAAGTCTTAATGATTCATAAATATTTAAGACCTAATGTGAATGTGTGGGTCATATTAGAACATTAAATCAAGGTAAAATCAAGCCAAATAAGCACAAGGAGGGACAAAACAAGAAAAAGTAGAAGGCTTACTTTTTTTGTGTCCACATAATGGAATTCCTAATATGCAAATGAAAGTGACCTACAAAGGAGATCTCAAATCACCCTAATAGGCTATAAGCATGAAATATACCTTCCTTAGGTAGAAAATAGAATAACAATGGAAGATGGAATCAATCAAAAAACAAGTCCTTAGGCTTGGAAGAATGACTAGTTGCATCTCCAACCTAGAATGTCTCATGATCCTCTATAGGCATCTATTATTAGTCTTTGCAGTACTACATAAAGGGGGGTTTTAAGACAATTTTTGAGTAAATTGTCTTAACTTGAGACAAAAAAAAAAAAACATGTATTGTCTTAAATATTCTCTTTAAGCGAGTGTCTCAAATTATTGTCTTAAAAAATTGACTCTGTAGAGACAATATGAAACAGAAGTAGTTTTGTCTCTTTAGAGACAATTTCACTTTTGTCTCTTTAAAAACAATATGAAAATATGTATTAAAAAAATAAACAATTTATTTTAAATATTTTTTTAGTGTGGTTTTCAACATTCAATGTTTCTAGATTCTCATCATCCTCCTATTTCATTGCAACCATTGCCACAAAACGAAAGCCATAAATGAAACAATACGGTAATCAATAGTCCCTAGATGTGGAGAAACCCACAAAACACTAAAAATCACAGTAACAAACCTATGCAAAACCATAGTTGCAAAAGTCAAACCATAAATCAAACAATATTGGTTGAACAAACTATATAGTCTTTTTTCAATAGAACCTTATCAAAAAAAAAACAATATACCCTAAGCCAAAGAACAACAATCAACACTGCCTTACAAAAACAATGCAACCTGATAACATTAACTATTTCATTGTTTGCAACCATCGCCACAAAAATATTGCTTTCAATAGTGGCCCTGATGAAAACCCATAAAACACAAAAAGCTCACAGAACAAACAAATTCAAAACCTTCACCACAAAATGAACCATAAATGAATCAATATTGGTTTCATTAGCAACCAGATGGAAAAACTCACAAAAGATGTAGATTAACTATTTTGCAACCATTGACACAAAATGGAAGCCATAAATGAAACAATATAGCCTAAGCTAGAGAGTTGCAACCATACCCACAAAACGAAAGATATAAATAAAAAAAAATTGGTATCAACAGTCACCTAGATGCCAAAACCCACAAAACACAAAAAATCATAGTAACAAACCCATGCAAAACCATCACCGCAAAAGTGAAACCATAAATCAAACAATTTTATTTTCAACAAATTATATAGTCTTTTTCCAACATACCCTTATCGAAAACAAAACAATATAGCCTAGGCCAGAGAACAATAATCAACACAATGGAACAATATTGGTTTTAAGAGTAACCCAGATGAAAAATTCCACAAATAACACATGAATTCACAGTAACAAACTAATAGAAAAACAAACAATATTGCCTTCCACCCACTACGACTACACGAATAAACAATATTGGTCACAACAGTGATCCAAATGGAAAAACCCACAATAAACTCATGAATTCATAGTAACAAACCAACGCAAAAAAAAAACCAATATTTCCTTCCACCTATGGTGACTACATGAGAACCATAAATGAAACAATTTAGACTAAGCTACAGAACAACAATAAAAAATTCCCTTTGGAAAATAACATAAATTGTTTTAGAAACACTTGAGAAATAGTTTTATCAATATGCACCTACTCATGTACCTCTTCCAGCTTCCTTCAAATACACCTCTTCCTTCTTGCTTTCTCTCTGTTCCCTTCTTTCCTCATTGCCTACAAAAAATGGGCACAAAATTATCACAACTGACACTTTTGTACTACTTTTGCAACAATCACCCCATGAAAAAAATGCAAAATAACCTCCAACCACCTTCACAGAAATTCCATAGTTGATGATCACACTTGCACCTTCACAGAAGCTTGCCCTCCTCACTCACAACTATCTTGAACAACAAGGTAAACCAAGAGAATGACACCCACCAATGCCTTATCAAAAATCGCACAAACATTTGCTATATTTTCTGAGGATTTTAAAGGTAGGTGTTACTTACAACCATCGCCACTACACGAAAACCATACAACAATTAATGATGATGCCATTTTGCTGGCCTTCTCTATTGTTGTGCCAAACACTTTTTATTTAAAACCAATCCGCCACCTCTTTCTCATTTCTAGAAAGCTCAAATTATAGAAGACTAACAAAAATTCTGACTAAAGTTCACACAAATAGCCTATTGACTAATTACTAATAATTAAGTAAACAAAAAGTCATTACAATAGCATTGAGTAACATCAGGTATTATGACAGATGCCAATCTAATCTAACTGTTTCCAAAAAAATAATAATAAATGCACTTTTAATGGTCTCATCAAAATTTTCAATGAGAATTCCCTTCTTTGTGCACCCCTTTTAATTCAACATCTTTCAAATTTTTTTGAGGAAAATGGTAAGAAGATTCGCATATTGCCAATAATTTGTGTTTGAATCAAGTAGTCAAAATTTATGACTAATCCAAGTACAGAACCACACCTCATTGATGTTATTGTTAGTGATGTGAAGCACTCACCTGGTTGACTCAGTCCAATTAACACACATCTTGCCATTAGAAGAAATAAGTTATTTGATGTATAAATCAATGAAGCAATTCTAGTGTTTGATTATGCAAATCAGCTCACCATAAGAGTGTAGGTATGGCCAACTTAGCCAATTTTAGGTGTGAAGTTGTGGTGCAAATTTTGTTGAGTTCTCTTTCATTTTATGCAGCTTCCTTAGGAGAAATAGATCATCCATCAATACATATAGGTGCTATAATTGCATTGGACACACTTAGTAGGAAAATAGCAAGGATTGCTATTGAATTGGTTACAGTTGAAGATGTAAACAAAAACAATAGTGTTTTGAATGGCATGCTCCTCAACGTTGATATCTGAGACTCCACACAAGTTGCACTTACAAGTGCTTATGCAGGTAATAACACCTTATCTACCCATTAGAACTATTCGGCCTGGCTTAACCAACACACTCTAAGCATTGACCACTTAGGTGGCTGGTGTGGGGCAATGGCTATCCGGCCCCAAGAAT
>VDFB02181210.1:50555-208643 GCA_007258455.2 Sequoia sempervirens | reverse complement strand
TGAGGGGACTATTACTGACCCTCAGTTTCAGCAGGAGTTAGAGGCGGCCATGAACGATGGCGAAGATGATGATATAGTGTCAGGTGACACTCAGCCACTTGAGGACAATGAGCCTCGCCAGAATGAAGAAGAAGTTGAACAGGTTAGAGAAGTCGAGGCACGGGAGCAGCAGCCCTTTGACATACTATATGAGGTGCCCGATTGGCTTAGAGATAGAATGCGAAGAAGCCCAAGTGAGGAGATTGATCCAGCAGTTGAGATGGAAGAGTTCTTGAACCGGATCAGTGCTCCTCCACCGAAGAAGAAGGCAAGAAAGTTCTCGAAGATCTCCACCGATGAGGATGGCTCTCGTACTCTTCACGTTGCTGTCCCACGAGTCGAGTGTGACCGGAATGAAGCAGCTCCTGAAAACTATGTGGTCACCACTCTTGACTTGGGACGCCCTACTGGTGCTCCGATTGTTGAGGAGTGTGATAACTCCTTCCTCGCCCTCAAGGATAGGTTGTTCAAGAAAGAAGGAAAATATAAGAAGTTGAAACGAGAACACAAGGCGTTAATTGGATATGTTCAGCAGTTGTCTCGTTCTCGAGGGCAGGATGTACCAGTGATAGAGCCTCCAGCAGATATTCCTAGAGAGTCGATCAGCGGCTTAGTAGAGTTGGGGAGGATGGCACAGGAGGCAGACAAATGGGTCACCGGAGTTCGTGCTGAGACAGAGAAATTTATGGAGGACCTATCTTTTGCTTTTCAGCAGGCCTCTACTATTATGACACGGATAGATGCGGTGGATCATGCTTGGGGCGATGCCTCTATCTATCAGAGTAGGGTGATCCAGCGTCTTGAAGTATTGAGGCATGTGCCATTGCAGTTGCTGATCGATGGAGGTGTCATTCAGGCGAATGACCGATATGATTTCTCCGGTATGCATTCTTCGCTATCACAGTATGGCTTTTCCGGACGCTAAAGACAGCGGATTCAAAATTTACAGATACATAAGGCTATGGGCTAACATTATAGATGGAGTTGAACACTTGAGGCCATATTTGCTAGCGGCCATCAATCCAGATGATAAGTTTTGATAATTTGAGGGTTTCTTGGTTCCCTTCTTCGGATGTTAAGACCTTTGTACGGGATGATTTCGAGAATACTGCTACATTCTCCACTTTGATCCAGAACACGCAGGACTCCTTAGCTGCTTGGAGAAAGTCTTGTACAAGGCACGAGCATTCAGTCACGGTGTTAGAGTTTCAGTTGGATTGTGTTCCACCTATTTCGGTTCAGGAAGTTGAGGTCGTACTTAGCAGATTTGTTGAGTTGGCAATCAAGAGAAGGCCAATGGGAACACACTACTGGACGAAGATCTTCTAGAGGACTAAATGTGGAGCATTTATTGCATTTCTATTTTTGGGAGTGAGTGGGAATCTTTGATTCATTTAATGTACCACTCCCTATTCTGGCAGTTTTTAGGGTTAGGGCTGAGGTGGCACAATTCTGGCCACTCTATTGATTGTAACCCTAGCCGTCCTTTGGGACTTGGCTAGCTATAAAAGGGGGAGTCCCCCTCATTTGTAAGGCATTAGATTAGAATCAGATTAGATCAGTTAGAATCAGAGTAGACATTGAGAGCATTAGAGCTAGATAGTGTAGCATTGTAGAGCATTTTGCATCATTTGGAGAAGAAAGAAAGTTTTCCCTTTGAAAACTTTTGAGAGATTGTTGTGTAACACATTTTATGATAATAGATCTTTTCATTGATGATGGAATTCGTCTTGTCATGAAATGCTAGCAAGGTTTCTTCTTCCTTTTGTATCCAAGTAGATTAAATTCATGCAAGTAGCTTACTTAGGTGTGTGGTGTTTTATTGAGATAGCTTCGCTTTATTCCATACCACTAGCGGCTTGTTTATGATAAGTCTGCCTTGTGTGGTCAACTGGACATTATCTTGCGTTTAACTTCGGTTGTGGTTTACATACTTATATGCGTTGTTCTGATGGTGTATGTATGTTAAACTATAACTTGAATACCTTCTGCTATCCCCTTTGAAGATTGCACCGATTTTGCTGAGGTTGTCCGATGGAGGCTAGGTGAAATCCGGTTGAAGTCTATTGAAACGAAGCCCCACACATCTTGCATTTAGAATAGAATATAAATTTCTTAGGCCCTTTCCCCTTTTACTTTCCGCATATTTCTGATTAGTTTTAGGAAAGGAATCACATTGTCAAATCATACACGTGAGAATTCCCCTTCAAAATCCTACATTAGCTGCGAACTGTGAAAATCTGAACAATTGTGTAAGTCCCCTCGTACGAACACAGCAATACACATCAACCAAACTAGGTCTATTCGCACTTAAGGAACCTTGGAGTTGAACATGCGAACTTTCTCGCAATCTTAGCGCATGGAATACTTTGATCAAGAGAGAACGGAGTAGCCCAAACTATTTTGTTCTTCAACTGTTTGGTATGGTCACAAAAACCGCATCAACAGGTCCTAATAGCGGATAGGTTCACAAAGTTTGGGTATTAGGGGCCCTCAAGATGCCCCTTGTGTAAAAAAGCAAAAGAGACTGGGGACCATTTGTTTTTCAATTGCAAATACACTCAAGAATGTTGGAGCTCGTTATGCTCTAAACTGCAGTGGTAGTCGGCATTTCCATGTAGCTTGCTAGAAATGCTTAACAGTTGGCCAACACCTCATATGCAATCGATGTTTGGTGGTTTGTGGATCACAAACCCTTCAGTCATCATATGGGAAGTCTAGAAGGAGAGGAATAGACGCATTTTTCAAGATAAGGAAATGCCAGTTGATAGGCTGCAAACCAAAATTGAGGCCAACATTGTGGAATACACCAATGCAAGATTGGATGAACTAAGTACAAAGAAGATGAACTTTTCCATTTGGGATGCCATGGCAAGGAGGAATTTGTATGGATTGAAAGTCCTAGCATATGATGGGAAGGGGGGTTCGGCGATGACGAAGGACAAAAGAAAGGTATGTTGGTCTCCTCTGGAGTTGGGATGGGCAAAACTTAACTTCAACGGGGCTGCCAGGGGTAACCCTGGAACTTCTAGAGCAAGGTGCATTGTAAGAGATAGTAAGGGAAGTGTTTTGGGTAGGTTAGTGGTCCCTCTCCCCGAAGGAACAAATAATGCAGCAGAATTTCAAGCCTTGATACTGGGACTTGGGCTTTGCAAAGAGTTGAACATAAGAAAGGTGGCAATTGAAGGGGATTCAACCCTGGTGATCAATGCATTGCGTTCAAGGCAGGTACCAAATTGGAAATTATATGTGAAATTGGAGGTCGCTCTAACCATGGTGGATGGCTTGATCTTGTGACGTATAACCACATTTACAGAGAAGGCAACATGGATGTTGATCAGCTATCCAACATGGGGGCTAATGGGATTGCACTCAAAGAATTGCCTATGTGATCCAGTAAATGATAGTGGGCGGATGGGCGGGCAACTCCCCACAACGTATTGTGGTGGGTCCGCGGCTATCAAATGCGAAAAGGTGGCAAGGTGGATTACTTGTGTGGCAGGTTGGCGAGTCTGGATGGCAGCCATGTTGGCATGACAAGATGGCAAGTTGCCTTATTCTTAGCTTGAGATGGTACCACCATCACCTCACGCATAACGGAGATACTTTTAATTATTGTCGATAAAGGTGTTGGAGATTGTCGCTGGCACGACATTACGGCGCGCAAGTTTTGAGTCCTTTCATGGGCTTTAACTCGTGTCCTCTAATATACAAGTGACAACCAAGCATAATTCACAGGCTAGCGTTCTGGTGAACTATACACAGCAGTAACTCATAATGACGTCAAGACATCTAGGGGTTGCTCAATAAAGCTCACCGGCGGCTACATACAATTGTCATCATCTCAGGTTCATGTGTATGTGCAATCTTCTCGCAGAGAATGGTAGAGCGTAGGGCGGAAAGATCTAAGTTCATTGCTGTAATGTCCACTAAGTCGTTGGTGGGCCTGGGTGCGGATACCCCAATCCATCTTGAGTGCAAGCTTCAGCAAAATGCATTTTGTGGGGTCTCCAACCAGCAGCTAAAAAGGATTCTATGCAACATTGACCATCTCATAATGGTGGCAGTCAAGATGGTGCTAGGCAAAGGCCATTTGACTTACTGCGAGATGTCGTGAGTCAACACACACATTGTCTCTCACTTTCTGGCATCACTGCTAGACAAGTGCATGGCCAAAGCAGAGGCAAGGACTCTGATGCGTAGTCTATTCAAGTAAGAGTTGCTCAGGGGGTTGGACAAAGTGCTTCAGGCAACGAATCCTGGGACGGGAATTCCTCACCCAGGTGATTTGGCTCTTTTAAAGGTCCCTGCTGAAATTGTGAAGTATCATCCTTTTTTGTTGGAACTGAAAGGAATGCCTTTGGTTTACCACAAACAACTGATGGCAGTGGTGGCTGAATTTCCAGAATTTGAGGCATTTGCCAAAGCAAATGGGTTTCAGTAAGTTTGTCTCCAAATGCAAGTAGTTGTTGTCTGATCTGGTGGGTTGGTTTTGTATTGTCTCTCTACTATTTTTGTTGGGTACTGTGGTTTTTGGTTGTTGGGATTTTTGTTGACAGCGATTGTCTTCCATATGTATCAAGGTATATGATAACTTCTTTCTACACAATTCGGGTAAGTAAAGGTTCTTAGTGTTTGTGGTTTTTGGTGAAATGGTGTAATGGTGTATGGGACTTGGTCTGGCTGTGAATGGGGCTGGGTGTGTCGACCATCTCTTTGGTCATTTTGGTGGTGTTGGATTTGTGAACAGAAGGAAAAATCTGATGCCTAGGGTGCTGTCTATGTACTTTTTTGATAAATTAATATGAAACTCTATCTTACGCATCAAAAAAAAAAAACAATAATGTCTATGTGCCTTCATGCACTATGCCAAACTTTTAAAGAAAATTCATTAACCTAGATTTTCATACATAGTTAAAAAATTTAGCATAAACAGAAAATATAAATCCAGGCAAAACACGAAAAATCTAGATCAAGTAAATTGTATATTTTCAAAATCAAAAGTATTGTCCCAACAGAAAGTTATTATACCTAAATATATGTCTGTTCCAAGGAGGAAATTTCCAAGAGAGAAATCAAAACCTAATAAAGCTCGACTGTAGAATAGTCATGGCTCCACAATTTTGTAATTATCAGTACATAGACATTCGTAAGCTCTAAAATTTAGCCACATTTTAATTTTATTTACAACAAGAACTTCAAGTTTGCTGCTAGGAAAACAGGGTGTGTGCAATAGAAATTGTAACTTATAACCTATTAAATGGCAATCTTTTCCAGACCAGCATATATATCAAGCTCAGACAGACCTGCCTCTAAAATCAGTTTAAAAAGATAAGTTAAAAAAATTATAATTCTATAATGAATATCAATGGTTGATTTTTTTTACATAATTTTATAATTAATGCTACCACATGTCCATGGCCATATGTTGGAGATGACACAAACTCACCATCCCTTCCACCTGTAACAATTTCAGGAGCCCCATGACCAATTCCAAGGCCACCGCATCCATCAATAGCATTTATAATTGTTTCATGAGCTGTCAAACAAGAAACATCATTCAATAATGCAGAACAATTTGTGCCTTGCATATTCAAGTTGCCATCACTGAATAATATGTAGGTATCTATAACATATGAAACTACAGTCATCTATGATAAACTAAGCAGGAGAGCACTTTGACTATCTTGTTCAGGGGCTCCAGCAGAATACTAAGAGTCAGAAACAAAATCTAGCAACCTAAAGTGGTACAACCAAATTGTTTGCAGCCTAAAAAACCACTTTTAATCATTCTTTAAATTATGTCCCATAGATGCACTTCAAATTTCACTTGCTGATTTCAGACTTTTAACACAATCAATTTTGATATCAGTTCAAAAAAATGGCCTTCTAAACATTATAACAGCACCTAAACATGAAAAATCAGAATTTCCAAACATGAGAATTTGAGTAAATCTGAAAGTTGTACCCTTAAATTCTTTTATCAGCACATGAAAAGTTTAGAATTGCAGTTCATAGGAAAAATAGAAAATTTGGTTTTATTTTCTGCCTTTACATGGAAAGATTCTTTACTTTATTTATTCTCAAACCCTACCACTAAAAAGCAGAAAATATAACCAAATATTGCAACTATTTAAAACTAATTTAACAACGGCGGAAAAAATTGCAAAAAAGAAGTCACCAAAGTATTCAGGTTGATTATGCAAAAGGATTCACAACCAGAGAATCCTCAGTAATATAAACACTACTCAAATTCATCCAATATCTACAAATTAAGTGCACAATATGTGAAATAACATATATACCAATGTTACCCCAAGTTTTCGGGATGGGATGGCAAGGAACAGTGGGACGAGTCCCCAAATTTCCAATTTTTCAGGCCAAATTTGGGGACGGCAGGGGGATGGCTATATAAAATAAAGAAAAATTTAAAATATATAGGGAAACTTTAAATATTCATATGAAAACATGGATGAAGCATGAATATATACATTATAGAAACTTAGCATAACATTTGTGTTAAGAATTCATACTCAATATTTAATATGCATTCAGAATTCAGAATTCATTCTGTGATATTAAACATAGTACACTATTGCCATCCCCTGGCTGTCCCTTGTCCCTCGGACGTTTCCGAGATGGGACAGGGGGATTTAGACCAGGGACCCGTCCCCGAGTAACACTAATATATACCAATTGGAAAACCAAAGAAAATAAAGAAAAGATCAAGAAAAGAGCTGAAAGATTGAATTGCATTGATTTTCAACAGGTTTCCAACCCCTCAAAAGAGTTCATTACATATGATAGGTTTGATGGGTAGGGGAATATGAGAAGTTTTCCCTCCCAAAACCATATGAGAGAATTTACAAAATAATATCAAAAGTCATGTGACTTGCTGTCATGTCCCCATTTTTGGCGAGCATCAGAGATCGTAAGATAAGCCTATCATGAGACCCTCGTAGGCTGATAGAGTGGTTAGAGGGTCGTTTCGGAGCTTGGCTCAGCTTCTGATTGGCAGTTTTGATCAATTGGCTTTCGTTTGGGCTCGATCGGAGACTTTTTGCAGAATTGCTATTTTTAGCAGTTCCTGGCAGTCAGTGTGGGACCCCTGCTATTTTTAGCAGTATGGACTTATGGCATTCAGAATCACTTCCGTTGTCGTCAGCATCAGACGGCTCGAGCATCGGGTTAATAATGAGCGAGATATTAATATTTAATTGTATTAATTAAATATTAATTATTTAATGATTATAATGTAAAGTTATAATATTAAATTATAACTTAAGTGATTTGTCTTGAGGGGTGCGCCCATCATCAGAAAGGGGGCCAGTTAATAATTATAATTTATTATAATTATTTGACGGAGAACTATTGAAAAATTAAAAGAATTAAAAAGTCAAATATTTAAAATTCCCTATCTTTAAGGAAATCGCACTTTTGAGCAATAAAGAGGTTTTACCTTGGGAATTGAGCCATTATGACATTTATGAATTAAAAATTGATCAGTCTTGCCAGAGAACGGAGACCTTAGGGTTTGAGTTCGAAATTCGTTGGAGAACGAGCCATCTCCATTGAATCAGTTCAGAGGGTGTGAGATATCACCTGATCTACTGCCAGTTGTGAGATTTCTTCATCCAGAAGAAATTACAGAGCATCACAGTTGATTCAAACATCAGGGTTTCAGTCAGTATTCATTCACAGAGGAATTATTTTATTGAGGCATACATTTGTCCCAGATCTGGAGGCTCAAGGAAGAGCCGTACTATTTTTGTTACTAGCTGCTGTCACAAAAAGGCCGTACTGTTTGTACTTGGTCGTACCAGCAGTAAAAAGGGCGTACCTTCAAGAATATGGAAAACGCCTAACATCTTCTCAGTCTACCACCTTTAGCAAGTGCGCCTATGCTTTTAGCATTGATCTGGACCATTCGACTTAAGGAAATAGAGACATTCATTGCTGCTGTATACAGTTGTACTTGCTGACAGGCCATCCTATTCAATATTCTGGCCGTACCATCTAGAAAGGAGCTGTTCTTTGTTTCTGGAGAAAACGCCTATCTTGAAGATCATTTCTTATCATCTCTGGAGGCGCCTGGGTTTGGAGATCTTATTCAAAGCACCAGACAGAAGGAGGGAGTCACTCATTAACTCAGCCGTACCAGCTACAGCAGTCATTTAATGCAGCCAAATTCGCCAGGTTCTTTATAGTATTTCATTGTTTTCCTTGCTTGCATGCAACTGGGTTTTTTTGTAATCTTTATAGAAGATCAAATAAAGCCTGGCATCCTTATTTATATCAAATTCTCTCGTCATTTAGAGTGGATCTATTTTATTTGAATTTATTTCAATTATTGCAAAATCGCCATATTGCTTTTTATGCTCAAAAACCCAAAATTTGCAAAAAAACCAAAAACGTCAGAAAAACACAAAAAAACTATCAGATTCAGAGCAGAGGGAAACTAGGGTTTCTACACTTGCACTTTTGACTTCTAATTTTACATTAAATCCGAGTCAAAAATCAATATGCAAAAGCATATCATGTCCTTCATGCACACTTTGATGAACACACAGTTATACTGAGACAATAACATTATTTACTCAATTTCATTAATCATGCACATGAGAAGAACACAATAACACAATATTTATGTGGAAACCCTAATGCGAGAAAACCATGGCAAATCAATGCTTTTATATAAATTCTTCTTTTTACAAAGTTTGTAGGTACCAACCCCTGATTCAATTTGTGAGCACCAACCCACTAGAGGCACCAACCCCTCATTCAAATTTCTACCTTATCAATGTTGCTTCTACAATAGATGATGGATAATCTGTTTCTCCAAAAAAATTGCTATAGTTCTCTTCTTCAAACTGTTATAATCTCCTCCTCAAATATGCTATAGATTGGTCATAAATCTGCCAAGAATATGATCACAAACTCATCATATAAATCTGTTATAAAAATCCTCTTGTAGATCTCCCTTTATTTCCATACAAATCTGTATATATCATTTACAATGATCTTGTTCTCATATATGATGATCTGTAGATATTTATATTTTATCCCCACACTTACCACATAAATCTGCCAAGAATATGATCACAAACTCATCATATAAATCTGTTATAAAAATCCTCTTGTAGATCTCCCTTTATTTCCATACAAATCTGTATATATCATTTACAATGATCTTGTTCTCATATATGATGATCTGTAGATATTTATATTTTATCCCCACACTTACCACTCATATTCCATCTCTTTTCACAAAACTAATCATAATCACGCCAATATCTTTACTTAAATTTCTGCTCTTAATCTTCACATTTACTCAAAAACTGAACATTCCATTGGAAATACACAGCTGAAAATTCCAGATTGTTATATCAGCTTAGATACTGTAACATACACCCCTGAATTTTTTTTTTGAAACCCTTGTTTGCTGGTTGCTTGTTCAATGCAATGTTTGTGTTTTGTTTTCAAAGTGTTTCCAGATGAATATAAAATTTAGAGAAGATTGCAATGAACAAAAACACAATATACTAATGTCTTTTCAATAGAGATTACAATAAATATCATATGCATTCATTTTCAGTTTTTATCAGAATAATACAATGAATGTTCAGACCTGGAATAAGAAGCTACAGTCATGACAGTGACCCTTCATTTGCAGCAATGAGCCTCTTGATTGGCAGTGAACAATACTCAAGCTTTAGCCTTCAAAGCACCTCATTTTCCAATGCCTATTCCACCTTTTTTCAGCCCCCAAAACCGAGCAACTGAAGGCTCACACGTGCTGGTCAAAACAGAGGGTTTCTAGCAGCAAAGGGTGTCCCCCTTAGAAAGTTTGATCCCCTCTAGAAAATCACAAACTCAATCAAAATATACAATCTTGTGCTCTTTAGAATTGGCTTGAGATTGGTCTTTCAAATATTCAATACCCATTTCAATTACTCCACCCAACTCAGAGCTATGATCAAAAAACCAAGCTCAGGTCCATGTTTTGAAGCACCCATAAACCAGTGTTCCACGGGGACGCGTCCCCCCCGAAAAACCACGCACACCCGAGACGGGGACGTTTCTGAGACGGGGAGACGCCTGGGAAACGTCCCTCCGCCGTCCCCAAATACCCCCGCCGTCTCCTCCTAAAGGGAGACGTTTCCCTGTAGTTTCTAGTAGGGAGACGCCATGGAAACGCCCAGGAAACTTAGAAACATCTCTTCAAAAAAGAATTTATTGTGTTAAAAAATTTAAAAATAAAAAAACATAGGAGTTTATATTTTATAACCTTAGTTTTATACTTTTATTTGATGAATTTTTTGTCTTTGAGTCTTCATCGTGCGACTGAGCTTCAAGAACAGGAGATTTGCGTTTGGAGTTTGGAGATCAAATTTTACAGTGGCAGGGTTTTTCGACTGGTGCATTCGACTCAGGATTTGAGGCATTTCATTTTTCTAAGTTTTATTTTGTTGGTTTTTTCTCCACCCTTTGTTTTGGCTCGCAACTTCATGTATACAAAATGTGGAAGCATTGCAACGGGGCCGCGCGGTTTTTGTGAGGCGTCACAAAGATGTCCGCTCATGGAATGCAATGGTCGCGGGGCTTGCAGAAGACGCGCGGACAAAATTTGCCACTCTTTGGGGATATTCAGAGGCGGCCAAGGTAGATTTGGAGACTATGTCAGAGGAGGACCCCAAGTTGTGGTGGACTATGCATGGGCCTAGGTCTTTGATTACTACTCTAGCCATTCGTTTGCTGTCCCAAGTTTCTAGTTCTTCTGCTGCTGAGAGGAACTGGTCCACTTATAGCTTCATCCACTCTGTTAAGAGGAACAGGCTTACTTCTAGGAGGGCAGAGAAGCTTGTGGCTGTACATAGTGCCTTACGTCTAGTTGACCGCAACACAACTACATACAAGGAGAGTCCAGCACCCAGATGGGATGTAGAGCCAGAAGAGCCATCACAGATAGAGGATGATCCTACAGAGACAGGGCTGGTTGGTATTGGTTTAGATGAGCTTCAGCATGCGGAGTCTAGCAGTTCCAGTGACGAGGAGATTGGCATGGAGCTTGGAGATGATTAGATCATTAGCGGCATCAAGCCATTAGCCTGGAGCCATTTACTATTAGTATTTACTATTTTCAGTATTTTGTTACTTGTACTCTGTTTTTGAAGTTTGAAGTTTGAACATTGATAATACAGTGATACTTGATTGTAATTATCAAATTATGATTCATGAATCATGATTATGAAACTCAAATTATGAAACATATAGTTCTTGTTGCATTTTCCAATGTCAATGAAATGATATATTATTGCAATGTTTTATTGTGTTTAGAGTTTAGACAATTAAATTATTAATCTTTTAAGTTTTAATTTTCAAGTACTATATGTATTTTATCGCCGGTCCCCCACCGCCCCCCCGCCACCCCCCTCACGTCCCCCAATTTAGGCCCCCCGTCTCCCATCCCGAAAACACATCCCCCGCTGTCCCCCCCGTCCCCGTCCCCAAAACTCCGTGGAACATTGCCAGAAACTGAATATAAACACACCAAAATCTTCATAAAGATACACCAAACTGAAAGCAAGTTAAACACACCAAAAACTCCTCAAAAGAACTGGAAAAACTTAATTTTTCAATCACCAAATTCAAACTCTATGAAGGTCTATATAATCCCTACTATAGAATCACTCACTATCTGATTAGGGAGGATATTTCACCACCGAAACCAGCCCAAACGAAGAGGGTTTTTCATCCTCAGTTTGCAGCCCAAGCACTATGGAAAAAATCCAACAGCATTTCATTAAGTTTCCAAAGTAGAGATGTCCAAATGAGAGCCAAGATGAGAATATAAAGAAGCTAGGGCTATTGGACTTCAAAAGCTTATTAATTTCTTCCTAGAAACCAACGCCCTTCTTGAGGCTTCTAAAAAATTAAAACATTTTAATTTATTTTTCCCCCATAGGCGTCCACACAAGAGGATATATAATATTAATAAATCTTTAAAAACAACCTGAGTGACACCCACTGACTCTAATTTGATGGTACCCTGAACGAAGATCAATCTTTCAAAAGTACACAGCCCCATGAAGTTCATCCAACAACTCATCTATCCTAGGTATGGGGTACCTGTTCTTAATGGTTTTCTTATTGAAAGTTCAGTAGTCAATGCACATTAGCATGGTTCCATCCTTCTTCTTTACCGACACCACAAAAAAAGCAAATGGACTAGAGCTCGGTTGAAGGTGTCCCATCTCAAGCAATTCCCTGATTGCTTTCTCAATCTCATCCTTGAATTTCTTAGGATGACAATAGAGGGTGGTGTTAACTTGTTTGCCCCCCTCCTCCAACTCAATGGTGTGCTCAAATCCGCGATCAGGTGGTGTAATGAGCCTAGCTAATTTTGATCTCCAAGTGCTGAAGATGAGCTCTAGGAATATTGTCAAACAATTCACTTGCTAACTCCTAACTTGCTGGTCTAATGTTACAATCTGATATGTTTGCTTAAAATGACTTCGAAGTGTTCCAAAAGCTTGAATTTCAATGCTCCAATGCTTAAACTATGCAACCATGAACAATCCTTACCCCAATCTGCCCTTAATCCTTGCAATTAGCTGACTTGTAATTTTGTCAAACACTTTGTATGCAAAGTGCTTTTGTAATGTCCCCTTCTCGAGCATGATCTTTCCAGTGACCGTTGGCCTTTTTTCTGGAAACCCGAAGGCTAATCGGATGGTAAAATTAGGGTTTCCTATTTTTGAGGATGTCTTTGCTCGGAGTTAGTGGTTTCAATGGCGGATTCTTTCTGGGTTTTCAGAGACCTTCGCAGTGGTGTGTTCACTTCGGCATTCAGAGCATTTTCTAGAATTTACTATTTTTAGTAAATTCTATTTTTGGCAGCTTTTCAGTTGGGTTCAGCTTGGTTGACTTCCGGCTTCAGTTTGGTCAGTTGACTTGGTCATTATTGGCTTCAGGGCACAATTGGAGAGATAAGTTGATATATTTAATTAAAAGGTCACGTTTTAATATTATATTTTAACGTTGACCCCTTGGCCTAGTCTATTGACTTTATGTTGTTTTGAAAAGTGGTCCTTTTGAGGGTGGCGCTTCATTAATGATTATTTTATTATTTATCAAAGTCAAAGCAAGCTTATATTGGGCGCATTTATCAAAGTATGGAATTTAATTAAAAATATCAATATTGAGCTTGAAGAAAAGGACGCCACCTCTGGAAAAGATTAGGGTTTTGTCTTGAAGAGGAGTTTAGGGTTTTGAGAAGTCAACGAGAAAATTATAAAAGGAAGGCTTTGAGCATCATTTCACATCTTTGGAATATACTATTGTTATGCTGCCGAAATGGTTGCGGATTTGCTTCGAGGAATGAAGGCCTCCTAGCTCGGGCATCGCTTCTTGTTTGTAAGACAACAACTAGTGGTGATTTTAGTCTAGTTTATGAGTGCATTGGGACTTGTGCATTGTAATCTGCATTTGTCCAAGTAGATTCAGTTTTTGGCATATTACATGTTTTTGGTTTTTGCGAGTTTGCTACAGCAGATCCGTATTTTTATTTGTAAATCAAAAAGACACAAAAATTCATTGTGGGTATTGTTTCATTCCATCCTTCTTGGCTAGGCGCCCATGTTTGCAAATTTGTAGATTTTAATTTGAAGGATCAGATTTTATAAAGAGAATCGCCCCTTTCAGCTGGGCCGTACTTCTCATGCTGTCTTGGAATTTGTGCATTATATAAAGCTTGCATTTTAGGCCTGTCTCTTGTTCTTAGTTCAAGCGCCTCCATCATACTAGTGATTTGCATTCAATCTTATGTTATTTGTGTGAGTTTCAAGGGAGATCCGAGCTATTATAGAATTCTTTATGTTGCTGGTTTTATGAAGAAATACAGGACTGTCATACAGTTTGTATAAATCTGCAACTTTGTCATTGGATGGGTGTTGGGAGCTCTTAAAGGCTTCGAGGATATTTCATGGGAGATTGTCCAAGTGAAAAAGGTTGATCTGATTATGTTTTGTGTTTTAAGCTTTATTTTCAAAGAAAGTAATCCTAATATTGGTTGCACTCTCTATTCATTATGCCGATTCGCAATTGTTAGTAAGATATCATTTATATTGTGTCGGCGAGAGATCACGCACTTAGATTCTTGCGTTATCCGGATTGTAGTCGCTCTCTACTACTTCCTTTAATTTGTATTGTATTCAATTCTTCCAATTCTATGGTAGCTACTTTCCACTGTTCAAGAAACACATTCGGTGTTGGCATTTTCAGCTTTCAGCATTTCTCTTTCAAGCACTGTTATTGTAATCACTCCGTCATATGGTCGCCCCTCACTCCGTATTGGATTGGGTAGCACATACTTGACGTGAGTTCCCTTTCAGCATTTAGATTAGAAGATCCTCTGACCATATGCTCGCCATCATCGGCGCCATTCTTGGTTAGAGTTACTTCCTGCATAAGCACTTTGTTACAGATCCTCTGACCAATGCTCACACCTTGCCCACATCGGGATCCTGGTGTCCATACTGGTTAGAGTTGTTTCAGTACGTTTGGGTTTATCTTCTAACCTTAACGGGCACTTGATTGTAATGTTGAAATCTGATCATTGAAAAAACGAAAAAATTGGCTCAGAATATTTCAGTGGTATCAGAGCCAAGATCTTGCCATCCTGTGATCATTCTGTCTATGAGTGACAGAGAATTCAGTTTCTACACCAGAGATCAGAACGAAGTTCAGTTCAGTTGAGAAGTGGCAGTTAAACATGGCTAAGAAGGAAGAGATAAAGTTGGAACAAACACTTTTTGAGACCGGGAATAGACTTGACAAAGAATGTAAGTCAAGAGAAGATGAAAGGAATAATCTTCAAATATTGGAACAATGTTTGAGACAGGTGAAGCAGTCACCTTCTGGATGGATGCAGTTAGCATTATCACCAGCATTTCACCTTTTAGTTCAGCCCTATTGGCTGGGACACCCAAATGAAGAAATCAAGCTGCTGATTACTTCTTGCCTCATGGAGTTGATGAGAATTGTGATTCCCTTAATGCCTTATGATGATGAAACTATGAAGAAGATTCTTCATAGAATTGTTGGAAGTTTCCAAGAATTTGATGGAAGTGGAAGCAATCTACTTTCTAGAAGGGTTGCTATCTTAAAAACATTTTCAGAACTCAGGATAAGTAACTTGCTAATAGACTTGGAAATGCATGATCAGATCGATCACTTGTTCCGTTACCTCGTCAAATCCACTTGGAGCAAACAGGAACAGGATGTTATTGCAGCTGTAAATAATATTCTTGTTCTCACTATTAATGAGGCTGATGAAATTCCACCTAGTGTCCAATCCTTCCTCTTGGACGCATACGAACATGAAGAAGAGGGTTCTCCTAGTGCTGCTATATTGATTAAGGAGTTGTTTAATCAATGTGAGGAGAAATTGGAACCACTTTTAGTGCAATTAGAGTATGTTGCAGGAAAGATTAATGGTCATGAAGATGGTGATGATTCCAAAGAGTCCATACCAGATCATGTTGACGATTTGGTAAAGATGGATTCTCTTCAAGTTGCTGTCCCAGCTTCCCAAGAAGTTCCACATGAGGAAATCAGCAACATACTTTCTCATGATAGTTCCATAAAAGATAATGAAGGTGAAGTTTTCGAAACAAGCAGCATCGAAGAATCTTCACTTCATTTCGGTGATGACATTGTTGGATTTAGGTTTGACCAGCAAACCAAACCATTGGAAGAAATTGTTTTTGAAGATATCAGCTTAAGAGATTCAGGATCTGATTTATTCATCGAGTCAATACTTCCAGTGAAGCACGAAAAACCTCTTCCTGTTGATCATCTCAGTCAACCCCTTGGAATTTGGGATCCAGGTGTGTTGGCACCGAGGTATAACAAAGAACCTTTGTGGGATGAATTTCCCTTTGACCCTGATGAAGACCAAAATATTGTCTGCCTTGCAAGCTATGAGGAGGCCGAAGGAGAAGTTGTTTTTGATGAAGAAGCTTACTCTGAAGAGCTCCATGGTGATCCCTTCAAGTTGATTGCAGCCACCAAGGAGGACGTTGTTACTTCCGAAACTTTCAAAACAGCATTCAATGATTGTTCGTTTGAGTCAGGGGCTGCCATAGCCTTTGATCAAGACGGCAGTGAGGTGGATGAAGAGCTTGAAGACCTTACGGCTGTTGAAGAAGAAAGGTTCAATGTGGTTTTAGATCACAAGGCTGATCTACCAAGGCAAGAAGCTGCTTGCAAGCTTGAGGGTGAAGAAACTGTGGAGTATGTCCCTCTCCATGACAATGAACATTCTCCGTTAGTTGAGGATGAAAGACAAGAAGGTTGGAGCAGCTCTGAGGACAGCGATGTCACAAAACAAAGTTCTGATTTTGAAGAGCAGCCAACCAGCAATTCACCATCTTCGCATTCTGATGAGTGGGAGGGTCAATTCAAGGTATTCGTTGACAAGGAAGTGCAAGCTCTATCCCTGTTTGACTACGCACATAGCTTGGTTGAAGAGCTTTACTGGAAGGCTCAGCTTGAAGAGAGACGTAGAGGAGTGACCAATGAAGTTACTCTTCCTAATATGCAACTTATCAGAAATTCCTTGGAGACCTTGAAGTCCGCGTACATACACTCTATTGGAGAACGGGATCATGTCATTGAAGTTGCAAAGAAGGCCATTTGTGCTTTTCATGAAAAGGAGAGTACGATTGGTAAGCTCACTCTGGAGCTTAAACCAATAAAGGACGAGTTGAAAGAAACTCAGTTGGGTCTAACAGAGGTTGAAGACCAGTTTGCAGATTTCAAACTTTTCAAGGAGCAAGAGGATGCACAAAGAGCTGAAAAAATCCATCAAGTGATTGGAGATCTTGACTGTCTTCAAGAGGAGTTTGATCTTGAAAGCATTTCAAGAAAGTTAGAAGTTGCATGTGCAGATTTGGGGCAGCGAGGCGAAAGGAATGGCTTCCAAGTCTTTGACAATCCCTTCTTTGAAGTGGGTGCTGAAGCAACTTATGACAATCATCTCTTTGCTTTGAAAAATGAGTCAAGTAGTGAAGTGACCAAGCATGAGGTCAAGCATGAACTCCAATCTAAGGATGCTTTGATCTCACTCCATGTGGATGTGCCACGTATGCTAATTAGTAATGAATGCATAAGTGGGTTTGAGGATGAAGGTTCTACATGGGAGGTGACGAAGCAAGGAAATTTCAACATCTATGACATCAAGGTGTTGATGAGACAAGTCTTGGTAGCTATTGGTAACTTCATTACAGCAGCGAGTGAAGATTTCAGACCTACTACTCAGGAGGAATGGGAAAAAGGTGAACTAGACTTTGGTGGGTGCACTCTTGACAATCCATCCCTTGGGTGGAATGATGTTTGGAATCATATTGATCAGTTTTGGGAGCTGAATTTGAAGCCACTTTATGTTTCATACTCCCTTAAGGTGGAAGCTTTCATGGTTAAGCTTCAAGGATTTACTAGATGGGGCATCAATTTCGTGAGAAGGCACGTGGTTCTCACTAGCACTTGGGAATGTGTAGAGATTTCTTTTCAGTGTGTTGAAAATCACTTTCAGTTGGGTATCCATGCTTGGGATTCTCAATTTGGGTTGTTAGAGTTTATTACTTATGGAAAAGACTTTTGGAGGGATAAGGAACAAATTTCCAGATTTGTTGATGTTGTTCCCTTCATTTCCAGCTACTTGATGGTTCCGTTTGTTCATCAACAAATGGATTGGAGAGAAATTTTGAATATGGGTTGGAGAGATCCACGATCGGTAGTTCTTGGAAGTGACTTTCAGCTCAAACAAGGGCAGATTTTGAGACACGAGCTTGCTGGTTGGAGGCAGACCAGCCACCTTACTTATGGAGTTACTTTCATTCAGGAGAGTTGGTTCCTCACTTCTGATCAAAGAAGTGGTAGTTTTCTGATGGAGATGGCTTTAGCGTGTTTTTCAGCCACTTTGGAGGTTTGTGATGCAAACTCTGATGGTTTATTTTCATCATTGGTTCATCACAATGAGCTACCCCATGCTTTGAATCTATATTTTGAGACTCTTGGGGTTGGAATTGTGAAAAAAATCTTTAGACTTCTTAGTTGTGCCATGATAATTCAGTGGAGGCATAGGGAATTCATGTGGAGTCCTAAGTTTGAATTTGTTGAGCTCTTGCAAAAGATTGCCTTCCTCTTTGCAAGAAGATTTGCAGATGTCACATTTGCAATCATGGTTCCGATTGTTACCATGTGGAGGTATGCTGAGGAGTTCGATTTTGATTTGAGTAGACTATCTTTCCTTTTGCTTAGAATTGTGATTGACAATAGTATGGTTGATACTGTTAATTCGGGGCATTGTGGACATGAGAGGTTGCATGATTTTGATCCCCCTCCTTTAAGATCTTTCGGTTTGAGTATCCTGGATGGTAACACTTTGGGGTTACAAGGAAGGTTAGTGCAGCATAGGCATGATGATTTCACGGTTGTGATCAGAGTGGAGCAGCATCGGCATGGTGGGTCCTTCCTGCGATTGGTTTGGGAACCAGGAATCATACTTGTTGCGTATGGATTAGTTTTAAAATTTCTGGAGTTATGGTGGTATTGCTTGAGGACAAGCAATTTTGGGAAGGGCGGATTGTAATGTCCCCTTCTCGAGCATGATCTTTCCAGTGACCGTTGGCCTTTTTTCTGGAAACCCGAAGGCTAGTCGGATGGTAAAATTAGGGTTTCCTATTTTTGAGGATGTCTTTGCTCGGAGTTAGTGGTTTCAATGGCGGATTCTTTCTGGGTTTTCAGAGACCTTCGCAGTGGTGTGTTCACTTCGGCATTCAGAGCATTTTCTAGAATTTACTATTTTTAGTAAATTCTATTTTTGGCAGCTTTTCAGTTGGGTTCAGCTTGGTTGACTTCCGGCTTCAGTTTGGTCAGTTGACTTGGTCATTATTGGCTTCAGGGCACAATTGGAGAGATAAGTTGATATATTTAATTAAAAGGTCACGTTTTAATATTATATTTTAACGTTGACCCCTTGGCCTAGTCTATTGACTTTATGTTGTTTTGAAAAGTGGTCCTTTTGAGGGTGGCGCTTCATTAATGATTATTTTATTATTTATCAAAGTCAAAGCAAGCTTATATTGGGCGCATTTATCAAAGTATGGAATTTAATTAAAAATATCAATATTGAGCTTGAAGAAAAGGACGCCACCTCTGGAAAAGATTAGGGTTTTGTCTTGAAGAGGAGTTTAGGGTTTTGAGAAGTCAACGAGAAAATTATAAAAGGAAGGCTTTGAGCATCATTTCACATCTTTGGTCTATGCTATTGTTATGCTGCCGAAATGGTTGCGGATTTGCTTCGAGGAATGAAGGCCTCCTAGCTCGGGCATCGCTTCTTGTTTGTAAGACAACAACTAGTGGTGATTTTAGTCTAGTTTATGAGTGCATTGGGATTTGTGCATTGTAATCTGCATTTGTCCAAGTAGATTCAGTTTTTGGCATATTAGATGTTTTTGGTTTTTGCAAGTTTGCTACAGCAGATCCGTATTTTTATTTGTAAATCAAAAAGACACAAAAATTCATTGTGGGTATTGTTTCATTCCATCCTTCTTGGCTAGGCGCCCATGTTTGCAAATTTGTAGATTTTAATTTGAAGGATCAGATTTTATAAAGAGAATCGCCCCTTTCAGCTGGGCCGTACTTCTCATGCTGTCTTGGAATTTGTGCATTATATAAAGCTTGCATTTTAGGCCTGTCTCTTGTTCTTAGTTCAAGCGCCTCCATCATACTAGTGATTTGCATTCAGTCTTATGTTATTTGTGTGAGTTTCAAGGGAGATCCGAGCTATTATAGAATTCTTTATGTTGCTGGTTTTATGAAGAAATACAGGACTGTCATACAGTTTGTATAAATCTGCAACTTTGTCATTGGATGGGTGTTGGGAGCTCTTAAAGGCTTCGAGGATATTTCATGGGAGATTGTCCAAGTGAAAAAGGTTGGATCTGATTATGCTCTTGCAGTTTTAAGCTTTATTTCTCAGCAAAGTAATCCTCTAATATTGTTGCACTCTATTCATTATGCTGATTCGCAATTGTTAGTAAGATATCATTTATATATTGTAAGCTGGCAGTAGTACTGACGGCAATTTAGATTCTTGCGTTATCCGATTGTAATGCTCTACTTACTCTCAGCAATTTGTATTGTATTCAATTCTTCTCCACCCTATGGTAGCTACTTTCCCACTCTGGGTCAGCAAGCACATTCTGGGTGTTGAGCGTTTTCAGCTTTCAGCATTTCTCTTTCAAGCACTGTTATTGTAATCACTCCGTCATATGGTCGCCCCTCACTCTGTATTGGATTGGGTAGCACATACTTGACGTGAGTTCCCTTTCAGCATTTAGATTAGAAGATCCTCTGACCATATGCTCGCCATCATCGGCGCCATTCTTGGTTAGAGTTACTTCCTGCATAAGCACTTTGTTACAGATCCTCTGACCAATGCTCACACCTTGCCCACATCGGGATCCTGGTGTCCATACTGGTTAGAGTTGTTTCAGTACGTTTGGGTTTATCTTCTAACCTTAACGGGCACTTGATTGTAATGTTGAAATCTGATCATTGAAAAAACGAAAAAATTGGCTCGGAATATTTCATGCTTCTTGCTGGTTTCGTGTTTCAGTTTAATGATTTGCTTGGATGTGATGAATTAAAGCTTCAAATGCTTATTGAACAATGCAAGACTGACAATGCTAAGCTCTAGTTGCAAGAATGACTTATTTTTGTACTTTTCTATGCAATTAGATGAATTTGCAAAGCAATCTAATCATCTACAGCAATGGACATTTTGTCAAACATTTGGCATGCAAACTAACTAAGTACAAGACGCTTTGAAAATGCTTGAAGAAAACAATGATCATGCAACTCCTTATTTCTCCTTAATTGCAAAATGAAAGATTGTTACAATGCATTCATAAAAATGGCCAAGACTCTTGGCACTCACATATTACTTATTGACTGTCATAAACATGCATCTACAGCAGATTACAAAAATGATATCATATGCAAATCTAACAGGTCAAATAGACAATGGAACCTGGTTGAATTGAAGCGCCCTTGAGTGGAGATGAGGAAGCAAGCAAAAACCAATTGAAATTGTGCTTTCCAAAGCCAAATGGAACGCCTCAAGCCAGCCACCCCTGTTCTGGTCTGATCTCACAAATAAAATAATATAAAGCATAAAAATTATGTCCCAAGCACCAAATGTGATCTCTAAGGCCCAAGGAAGAGGGCAAACCAAGTCCCAAGTGAATCTGATGTCAAATGAGTGATCCACAATAAAAAAAAGCCTCCAATGGCGTCCCAGCTGTGACTGTGAAATATCTGATTTTATATCAGATTTCCTCGAAATAAAATCTGCCCTTCAATCTTCAAGGAAAATCGATGCCAAAGAGAGATGAATCAATACCAAATAACCAGCTATGAACCTCTGAATCAATTTGCTCCAAAATTGGCCAATGGCCACCAATTTTGCTCCAAATGAGAAGTCTGAAGTAACCTCTCCCTCAGCTACAATAATTCAGGTGATATTTCACACCCTCAAAATTGCTATCAATAGGAAGTTTTTGTTTCCTATGATAAGAAGCTATTTGCAGAAACCCTAGGCTCCACAAGATGAATTGACAATCAACAACAACAACATCAAATCTGCCTACTGAGAATGAAGCCCAAGATGTCTATTTATTAGTTTTCCTCAATTTCTCCAGAAGCTTCTAGAATATTATTTTATTTTATTTAAGTGACTTTATATAATATATTTTAAAATCAAGTCACTTTATTAAATTAATTAAATATAATGTCACCTTATAATTTTGATTTATTTGATAACCTTATAATTAATTAACTTAAAACCATTTAATGATTTAATTAAAATAACTAATTAGTCATCCTCTTGAAAAATCATTATTTTGGACAATTAAATTAATTAAAACAAATTACCTTCAAAACGGGGAAATTACAGGTGGCCTCCCTAGAGGTATCTCTCCAAACACCCTATCATGCTTACCCTATAACTCTTGTATGTCAACATGATATGGCTGTCTTGAATCTGGAGTCTCCTTAGTGGTAATCAAACACTCTGCTGCCCATGCTACATCACCATGGCGGAAAATCATCTACATGTGTTTAGCTGACATTACCTTTGGTGCCCCTGTAGTCTTACCTCTAAACACCACTCTCTTGCCATCTGCTGTCCTAAACTTAAGCTCCATGGTTTGAAAGTTTTGTGAGTATTTCCCCAACGAATGTAACCATTGAATACCAAGGATGGCATTTGTGTCACCTAAATCCACCACATAGAAATCATTTGTCACGATGCAATTGCCCAGTGTGATAGGCAACTACAGAACCCTCCGTGTGCATAACATACTATATCCATTGACCACCATCACACTAAAACCCTCGAAGTCCTTTGTTGGTAACCCATGCTTTGCCACTAGGGCTGCATCAATGAAATTGTGGGTGGCTCCACTATCAATCAACACTGTGATGCCCTGTCCCTACAAAACTCCTCTAAATCTGAAGGAATTGAATCTAGGTGTGCTCGAAAGAGTAGCTATAGTACTATTCTTTCCCTTTTCCTGGGGTTGCTCCTCATCTGAGCTACTGTCATCATTGTACTGTGGTTGCTCATCATCGCTGCTCTCATCCTTAGATATAACCTCAATGAGATGAACTTTGCCTTTACCTAGGCAGCGGTGTCCAGGCTCCCAACATTCCTTGCAATGATAACATATTCCCTTAATTCTGCATTCCCTACGATACTCCTCATCTGGATCACTTTTCTTGTTTCCCTTCTTCTAAAAAGACTTCTTACCCTTGTTCTTTTGAGGAATGAAGGGTTTAGAAGGGGTTTATGTGATAGGTGTGGTGTATTCCATGTCTCTAGCTCGAGTGATCGCATCTTGTAGGGAATCTGATTTGAAAACCTTAATCCAACCATGAAGTGGTTCGGATAGACCCTCAGTAAAAAGCATCACCATCCGGTGCTTTGAAATATCAGTCACCATCACCACCAACTGTTGGAACTCTATGATATATGAATCTAGTGATCCACTCTGCTTAAGTTGTGCTAACTCTCTGAAATAAAGTTCAGGATCCTTTTGATCAAATCTATCCATGAGTTTTTGTGAACTCCAAGTAAGATGTGATATTGGCATGTCCCAATGTGACAAGCCCATGATACCACCATTCATGTGCTTCACCATCCAGATGTAGAGTAGCATACTTGATAGCTTTAGACTCCAGCATAGGATTAAGCAATAGGTAAGTGTCCAACTTTTGGACCCAATCTCTAGCTGTGCATTTACCAAACCCATCAAAGGAAGGGATTGAAAGTTTCCCAACCTTTCGTTGTAAATCCTAATTTTGTTGCTGCCTATTGTTGTTTTTTGGTCTATTCTTGAGTTTGATATTACAAAAATCTACCAATGACATGGTAGCATGAAATTCATCTCCCAAAGAATTATATTCTCTAAAATAACCTAAGAAACCTTCCCCTTGTGCTTGCTGCTCTTGATCTCCAACAACTTGTTCTCCCAAGAATTGATGCATGAGAGCCCTCGGTGTCACCCTGCTAGCTGCCCTAGCATTGCTTTGAGTTGTATCATTATTATCATGACTACCATTGTGACCATTCTACCCATTATTGCCATTATTACTATTGTTGTTTCTACCACCAACAAGATTGTTACACCCCAAATTGTGAAAACAACCCACCAGACTTAAACTGACTTTTTCTTGATTTCAACTTCACCACTGTGATCGTGACGTGAAATAAGCCAAACAAAATTAATTTCAACCAATTCTAGAAAGATCCTATTTTTTAGGGTTTTTCCTAAAAATAGGAGCCCAAAAACCCTAATTTTCAAAATTTTCGAATTTTACCAATATCTTCTAGACATTAAACCCACAAAAAGCCCATACTTGGTTTGACCAAAAATTGACTTTTAATGACAATTTTACAAGATTTAGACCATTTCAATCAAAATGCCTTAATGAAGCAAAAAAATTGTTTTGGATACAACACATTAAATGAAATCCTTCAAGAATCTGGCAAATTTTTTAACAAATAATCACCTAAAGCAGAGAATGGGTAACTGTAATGTCCCCTTCTCAAGGGTGATCAATTCAGTTGACTGTTGGCCTATTTCGGAGACCTGTAGGCTACTCGGAGGGTGAAAATTAGGGTTTCCCATTTTGAGGATGTTGTTGCTCAAAGCTTGGAGATTGGTTTGTGGATTCTTTTTGGGTTTTCAGAGAGCTTCGCGGTGGTAAGGCATGCATAGTGATCTAAGCACCTTCATGAATTTACTATTTTTAGTAAATTCTATTTCTGGCAGTGGTCCTGTTGATCTCAATGCAATTGGCTCTCTGCTTCAGCCAATTCAGTTGGTATTTTGATTTTTGGCCTTTGGATGCATTTTTGGAGAGATAAGTTAAGTTGATTTAAATAATGTTATATTTTAAAAGGGGGACTTCAAGGGTGAATGCTTCATCAGGAGATCATTAAATAATTCCAAGGCCAAAATTATGAGAAGCTTAAGGGGGACGCCAACTTCAAGGAGCCTATTATTTTATTAAAGTCAGAATATTGCCTTATGAATTGGGACGCCTTTCTTTGGAGAGAAATGAAGTCAATTCAAATTTAAATATTGCTTGACTTTTTGGGCGCCCTTCTAGATGCTTCTGGAAGATGCTTGACAAGTCTATTTAAGGTGGCTTCTTCTCTTCATTTGATCATCTCTTGTCTACAGTAAAGTTATGTTGCCGAAATAGTAACAGAGTTGCTTCGAGGAAAGTATACACATAGGCTCGACTTCTTTCTTGAAAGATAGCAACTAGTTGAGAGTTTAGCTTGTAGTGGATTTTTTTGCACTTGTAGTAGGGTATTTTGCATATTGTAGCTGAGTTCTTGCATGTTCTATCAATTTTGGAGTTGCTGGTTCAATATTGCTGAATATTGTTTTTGCTCATACATCAAAAAATAAAAATAATCTTGTTTTGGGTGTTTCATGTATGCATTTCCCAACTAAGGGCGACCCTTCCTGGCAAGTTTCAGATCTTTTAGTTGAGAGTTGGATTTTATATTAAAAAATCACCCTTCCAAGAGAGCTGTACCTTCTTTTGGTGCCTTGGAATGCGTGCACAAAAAGATATATTTCATTTGTTTGCAATTTCTTAGTCTTGACATGGTCGCCATCATCCTAGAGCTCAGTTGCAACAGATTGGAAGTCATTTGGTGAGGTATTGTGAGATTGGTGAGCATTTTAGTGAGTTGCAGTATTGCTGGTTATGCATTTTAGTCTATGCTCAGTCATATCAGATTGTAGGAGTTTCTTATTGGAGTTGGTTTTGAGTCTTAGAAGTCTAGTTGTGCCTTGGAGAGTTGTTATACTTTATTGCAGCATTATTGAGCTTCTAATCCAATGGTTCTTGGCAGGCCCTCTATTTTATTGTAAGTTGAACAGTAGTATTGTTAGCCTTCTCATTTATCTCCTCTTGATTATTATATTTCCCGCTGAATAAGTGGAAGAGGCTGGCTTGCCACCTATTTAATTTCAGTTAGTAGCTTTAGGGACCCTCTAACCATATGCTCGCCACCTCTTGACACTATCTTGGTTAAAGTTACTTTCAACTCTGCATGCATAAGATCCTCTGACCATATGCTTGTCTATCCAAGACGCATTCTTGGTTAGAGTTCCCTTCCAGTTCTGCATTGCATCAGATCCTCTAACCATATGCTCACACCTTGCCCAACATTGGGATCCTGGTGTACATCCTTGGTTAGAGTTGTTTTCCGCATCATTTTGGTTTTAGAGCTAACCTTAACGGGTGTGTGTTGCATTGCCTATTGTAATCAAACAAAAAAAAAATTGTTCCGGTTCTTTACAGTAACCTCACATGAAACTTTAAACAATTTTGAGTGACTAAATGATATTCTTTATGAATTCGTTCTTTGAACAGTAGGGCTGACCCAATGACTTAAAAATTAACCAAAGCAATGGAACAGTGCCTTATCCAAGGGCGATGAACTCAAATTTGAAACAAACCGAAATATAATAGTAACCAAACTTAGTACTCCAAACTATTGTAATATTGCATTACAGTGAGACAACTCAAATATTCCAAAACAAAAACTACTTATCAGATCCTTATATCTAATCACACGAACCCATGATTTCATCAAAGCAATCTAATTAATTCCTTGAATTAATGCAAAGACAGAATCACACATTCAATCAAAACACAAATGAAGACCAATCAAAAGATCCTTGATCATTTCATGTGACAAATACATAAGGAGAGCAATTGCTTCAAAATCTACACTTTCTCATTCAAATGCTAGTACCGTTATACAACATTATGCCTATTACAGGACTCAAATTCAAACCTAAGACTCAATTCTAATTCCATTTCTTTGTGCTTGTATTACAAAATTCTTTACATGAGATCAAAACTTTATCAACCAAAGACCCATACAATTGGCCTTGAATTCCCTTTTATAAGCATAAGGGAGCAAACAAGCTTTGGACCAAATTGTACACATTCTCACATTTTCATTTGACATCCATTTCATTTACATTTCAAACATCCCAAAAACAATTATACTTGCAACTCCAAAGGGGGAAATTCATATGAGACAAAATCCCTTTGCATTTTTGTTGAAGAAGATAATTCTCGCCTTCCAAAAGGCATCCCTCATCATTACAACAGCACCAATCGCGAACTAGACATCTTTTCCATGTGCATCCCAAAATGTTGGACAAAACATAAAAGCAATGGAAAGAACTCCACCTCCATGTTAGCACACATGTCATCATTTAACCAAGAGGATATAATTTTGGAATACTTCATCAAAGGTTTAATTTGTAAACTTTTCAAGCCATGTATTATATTCCTCCATAGTGGGCCACTGTGTATCCAACAATCTTTGCACTTTTGAGTCATGCAAATTGTACCTGGCATCCATTAATATCCTGGCCTCTTTCACAAACACATCCATATTAACCTCAATTTTAGTCATATCATCAAGAGAGGCATTCAACATTGTGTAACCTGCAAGACTGATAGCCTCCTCAGCCTTAGCGAGCATATTTGCTATTTGTTCCTTCCATGTATTGAAATCTTTCCTTTCCCCATCATCATTCCAAATCCTGGGCATCCCACTTTCCTCCATATCCCTGAACATCTTCAATTTGCTCTGGAGCTGAACACCAATCTTGCCATGGTATGTTGATATTTCACCCAATAAATCGATTGCCTTCAACAAATCTAGGATATTTGTTGGAGCTTCAGGATCGTCTTTCATGTTTGGCATCATTTCCTTAAGAGCTCCAACTCTTGCACTCCACTTACTCCAATCATTCTGAAAGGCATTTTGAACTTGAACGCACCTCTTGTGAGCTTCATGAATGCTTTTATATACTTCCCAAACATTATCAAACTTGTCCTTTTCTATTTTCAATTCCCCTTTTAGCTAGCTAATTCTCAGTGATAGTCTCACAGTCTTGTGATGATAACCATGAGGAAGAAGGCAATGCCCTCAATGATGGACTTGCCTGTGTAGTACCCTTCATTTTATTGTATTCATCTAGGAGAGTATTGTACCTATCCAATGATTTATCATACTTCTTCTGAAAAATTTTGTGCAGTATTTGCACTCAACATTGCAGCATGTACAGTCAATTGAGTAGCTTGAGTAGGAGTGATATCTGTAGTTCTTTTCATCACAACAGCACCAATGACCTTTTTCACCACAACACCAATGACCTCTTCCACTTATTTTACCACCACAAGCTTCCCTGTGTTTGGTGCCATTGACCAATTTGCAAGGGCATGCAAACATGGGATTGAAACCAAATCCAAAAACTCAATTGTCAAAGTGTTCCTCGGACATAGAAGCTCCTGGATCCTTCCTAATTGCATCTAGTGCAATGGCTTCTTGCTGTGTGAACATATCTTTTACTGCAGCACTTGGTATATGTTGTGACCTTTTCACACATCACCCCATTCAAAATGGGGACCACCTAATTTTTGCTCCATTTGGGTCTTTTGGCTTTGGTTTTTGGTTGGTTTCACGGCTGTCTCTCTTTTGTTCTGCCTATCTTTTCGAGGATGTGCCCATCTTTGGACTTAAGTTTAAATTTTGGCTAAGTCTGTGAAATTAGGGTTTGCATTCTTCAGGCTAGTTTGAAGTCAAATTGAATGAGTGAATTGAATTATGAGCTTAACACTACAATCAGAAGGCTTCCAGCATGTTCCCATCAAATTTTCACTGAATTCTTACAACTTACTATTTTTAGTAAGTGCTCAATTTGGGACCTTTTTTCTCGAGACTTTTGAAATTCTAGCTATTACACCACACTTAGAACACTTTGAGTTGTTTGCCTGCAAAATTTGAGTGAAAACGGACAACTTGCTATTTTTATTAAGTCCCTTATTTGAGACCTTTCTGCTAGGGATTTCGCAAAACTGATTTTTTGCATTAGATTCAGGACACTTCAAAGTACTTGCACGCAAAATTTGAGCAAATTTTGACAACTTGCTATTTTTAGCAGTCTTGACTTCGAGAGTTATTTTTAGGGTTTGCATGTGTGATCTTTCAATGCATGTTAGCATAGTCTTTCTGGGTTTTTCAAGAGCTTCATGATAATATGACATGTAAGTCAAGTTGATCACTTAATATTTTTAGTAGGTACCCGCATGCAGACCAATTTTCTAGGCTTTTTGAGATCTCCCGGGCAGTATGACATGCAAACACATCCGGCAGTTGGTTGGTTACTTTTTCAGGCACTTACTATTTTTAGCAAATTCACTCCAGCAACTCCCCAACACTTTAATTTCACGAACAGAGCAACATGCAACAGAAATGGGGTCAAACGGAGGTCATTTGAGGCACATGCAAGTCAGATTAGGGTTTCCAGCTTCGAGACTCAAAATGAGGGGTAAAACTCGAGAAAAATAAAAAATTGATGTATCCCATCACGATTAGCATCTTTCAAGGAGTCCACTAGTAAAATTTGAGCACAATCCAACTACTTACTATTTATAGTAAGTCACCTCCAGAACAGGACTAAACATAGTAGGTCAGCATGGATGACAAGTGTGAACAGGTCAAATAGCTCACAAGGATCATGTGGAGCAAATTTCAAGTCAACAGGAGTAGCAGGGGTCCAAAAAATCAAGAACTTTCTAAAAATAGTAAACGAGGGCAAGTAGGCTAAAAATTGGCTAAGCGTTCAAATATGTCCAAGGCAAGAAAAAAAATGAAAGCATCATCCCCCAAATGCGCCCAGGCTGAGAAGAGGAAGCTAAAAAAAAAAATTGTCCAAGTTGCGATATGGCAGGAGCCCCTATCAAATGCACCCATCATGGACGAGTCAGGTGGAAAATTTTCTAAGTCTAAGAGGAATGGAAGAACACCACCATAGATGCCCCCTCAAATGGAAGCTTGACCCAGGAAATGCACCCAAACTTCATGTAGATGGATGAAAAACGTCTAAGTCAAAACTGGAGGCTACCCCCCTCATATAAGCCCATGTTGAGGAGAGGTTAATGAAAAAGTTGCTAAGTATTGGAAAATGGGAGTAGACCCCCTTGGATGTGCCCATGGAATAAGAAAGCTAGAAAAGTTTCTAAGTGTTTGCAAATGGAAGAACACCCCCCTAGATGTGCCCAAATGGCGAAGGTGGCATGAAGTTTGTCTAAGGCATTGAAACTAGAAGTAAGACCCCCCAAATGCGCCCTAGCTGAGGAGGACAACTAAGAAATTTTTGAAGTGATGATAAAATGGAGGCACCACCCTTGAAATGCGCCCAGATTGAGGAGGCGTGGAAATTTTCTAAGTGTTGAAGAATGGAATGACAAGGGGTGAAATGCACCCAATTTGTGGAGGTGACTTGGAAGCACCTAAGGCATATCAAAGTGGAAACAAGGGGTATCATATGCGCCCAAGGCAAGATTGCAAGTTGGAAAAATTTTCTAAGTGTAAAAAAATAAAAGCTCCCCCTATGAAATGCGCCCTTGCCACCAAGGAGGAGAGTGACTTGAAATTCTTCTAAGTGTTGAAAATGAAAGTGCACAGGGTGAAATACGCCCAACTTGGAAGGGGTAATTGAATTTTTGTCTAAGGCATTGAAATGGAAGCCCACACTCCCTAATGCGCCCAAGATGAAGTAGGTTAAGGAGAGAATTTTCTAAGGCAGGGAAAACTGGAAGAAGCCCCCTTAAAATGCGCCTAAATTGAGAAGGATAAAATAAACATTGGAAAAAAATATTTTTTCAAGGGTGAAAAATTAAATGAACCCCTCCATGTGTACCCATGAGTAATGAAGTTGAAAAATATTTTCTATGTACCCATGAGTAATGAAGTTGAAAAATATTTTCTGAGGGGAGATTTTTTTTGTGGGTCTTTGAATATTTTTCTAAGGGGAATAAATTTTAAAAAATTGCTATGCCTTGGATTGTGATGTTAAAGTGGACGCCTGGCTTCTGGATTGGGAAAATTTTCTAGAGGAAATACAATTTTTCTAAGGAGAAAATAAAATAAAATGTGCCTAACTTTTCTGAGATAAATTTTCTAAGGCATGGTTTAATATTTCCTTAGATGTAATTTTAAAGTGCTAACAGGGTGAAGTACGCCTATACTTGAAAGAGGAAATTTTCCGAGATGTCAATGGGGTGAAATTTCAAATTTTCAAAAATAACAAGTGTTGCAAACTGCCAGAGGAGGGAAAATTCAAATTTTTGTAGAGTAGTGGAGGAAATTAAATGAGTTTGCTAAAATGGGGGTTCTTCTAGAAGCCAAGATATTCTCAAACTCAATTATAAGAGCTCTGAAAGTTTTCATTTCTCCTCACAGCTGCAAGTGCAAACTTGAAACTCAAAAAGTGAAGAAAAATCTAAGTGTGAAGAGAAGTTGCTGAAGTGAGCTAATTTGGGCGAAATTTTTCTAAGTGCCAAAGATTGTATTGCTAAAGGTGTCGAACTTTGAAGTGAGACTGCTGAGATTGTTGAGGTTTGAAGTCAGAAATTTTAGTGCTACAGACATTTCTTTTTCAAAATTTGCTCCATATGTTGGTCGTCACGAAGTTAATTTTTCTAAGTTAAGTTTCCAATGCTTGTCTTTCATTCTGCGGGATGGCTAAAGCAGGAAGAGGAGATGCTACAGGGGTGAGCAAGGCTGTAGGCAAACCTGCAAATGCTGAAACAAGCAAGGCTAATGCATCCAAGCAGGCAATAATAAAGAAACTCAGCAAGTCGTTTCTCCTGAATCAAAATTTCCTTCAAAACTGGGAGGCTTGACGGATACCAACCTCGGCTCATTTAACTTGGGAGCACTCAGAGGACGAATGTATAGGCTAGGAGGCCATCCTCCGTCAATCACTGCACACAATATCATGAAGAGTGGGATTTATGCAGCTGTTGGTTTTCCACCAGCCATTCAGTGCCCAGAACTAATCATGGAGTGCGCCAATTGTTAAAGGCCAGAGTGGAGGATGATTATTTCACCTGATGGCAAGTTATTTGCCAATCTCACGCCTGATGCTATTGGAGAAGTGTTTGGACTTCCCACTTCTAATAGGATGGTGTACAAAACAAGGAAATGAGCTGCGAAGATGTACGCCTCCTCTTTTGAGAGATGTGTTGGGGTGATTAATTCAATTTGGATGCAAAAGCCCAAGCCTCCATGCACCAAGTTGCCTAAACAGATTATATCGGATGATGTGAAGCAAGAATACTACGACTTGATAATGATGCTCAGCCGGGTAAACGAAAGCTCTCAAGCATATATTTTCAAGCCATGGATGTTTTATTACATCGAAGTTGTAATGGAGGGGAAGGAGTGTGTTGATTGGACGAGGATGATAAGCGACAATTTAGATGAGCAGTTCAGGCACCTGAGGAGGACAAAGATATTTTACATGAGTTCATATGTTATATATATGTTGGCTTGGATGATCAAGTATAGAGGAATAACGTACAAGGAGGCAATTGGATGTGGTCCTGGGCAGTTTAAAATCTATGAGGCTTTCCCGCAGTTGCATCTAACCAGCACTGCCAGCTATAAAAGGGTGAATGACGCCTTCACGATGCATATAAAAAGGATTCTTCAGCGGAGAACTTAGCAAAGAATTTCAAAAGAAGCTCAGGAGTTGATCGAAGAGTACGGATATTGGTTTATCCAATTTCCGAAGTTCACCTACATTAGGCTGCAGGGGTTCACATCGTATCCATACAGATTACCGAGGTACCCCACTGACAGGATGACAATGTTAGAAGTGTCTAGGCAGCTCATTGCCTATGACAAAATTCAGAAGAAGGAGGTTTAGACTTCCTGATTACCATGGGAAATTCAAATGAAGTTTGTCCTTCCTTACAGGTAGCCAAAGAAGCTGAGGACGAACCACAATTCTTCCACTTTACATACCACGTCAGCAGGTAGGATTTCAATCCTTACAACAAAATCAAAATGGTACAGAATGTGGAGTACAGGCACAAGGCTCACATTGAATTATTTTTGGGCCAATGCGAAGGATGATGCTGAAGTTAGGAGGAGGATGTTTACCAGGCTACCTCTGAGGATGATCAAAGAATGCGAGGTTGTTCCAATTCCAGATCAAGTGGATGAAGACATGAATGTGATGCAACCAGACTATGAGTCGGTGAGAAATGCACCGGTACCACTACCTGATTAGTCAGAGCCGAAGATCACGGACTTGGACACCTTATGCATATTGGTTCTAACATTCACAAGAAGTTGGGTAGAGAGACGTGTGAATAAGCTCAAAAGCAAGTCAATTGCTCTCACCTACAATCTCATGGGTGACCATAATCGTAACCCTAACCTAATCATAATCATAACCCTAACCCTAATTCTAACCCTAATCTAACCCTAATGTTAATGAAATACCATAATCGTAACCCTAACCTAATCATAATCATAACCCTAACCCTAATTCTAACCTTAACCCTAACCATAACATAATGTTAACCCTACCACTAACCATAACCCTAACCCTAACACTAACCCTAACCATAACCTAACCCTAACCCTAACATTAACCATAACCCCAACCAAATCCCTAACTATAACTGTAACTATAACCCTACCACTAACCATAGCCCTAATCATAATCCTAACTCCAACCCTAACCCTAACCCTATATCTATTTTTAATTAACCTAACCATAACCCTAACCTTAACGCTAGCCAAATCCCTAACCTTAATCCAAAACCCTAACCCTGATCCCAACAATCCTAATCATAACCGTAACTCTAAACCTAGCCCTAAATCATAAACCCTAAACTAACCTTGCATTTGGGATCTTGATCCATTTAAATATAAAATTATAATAAACTATTGTAGTCAATTGGCACTCTGTTGTACCCAAACCAAATTTTTTGCTTCATCAAGGCATTTTGCATAAAATAGTCTAAACCTTACAATATTTAAGCTTTTGGATTCGACTGTGTCAATTTTTTTGTCAAAACCTTGCTGAAATGATGTCAAATACAGTTTTTGGGCAATATCAAGCATGGAGTTTTGTTAATGTTTTGTCAGTCAAAAGTAGTATTCATTGATCAGAACCTGAATCAGAGACTCAGAATGAGGCAATTCACGGTGGAGGAGCATATCACGACGACAGTTATACCTTTGTATAGTCATTTCAGTGGCTATGATGAAGATTTCAATGGTTAATTTATGAAGATTTCTTAAGGAAAGGAAAAATTGAGCCCCTATAGGCCAGGGTCGCCCTTCTTTTTGAAGGCCTAGATTTTGTGGTAAGTCCAGTAAACATAATAGTAGGTATGCTTCTCATTGAATGCATAGACTTGAACTGTTATATATTAAACAAACATAAGTCCAGTAAACATGGTCAAGATACACTTCTCATTGTTGCCTAAAAATCATGTTCAATCCTTCAACGACTAAAAAGGTTTGGCAAAATAACTGAAGTAAATGGTTGAAGGATTAGCATTTCTATGATGCACTCCTCATCATGCCTAAAACAATAAAATTATATTCCACACATCAATGACTAAGAGACTTGTATAACCTAAAAAATGCATTCAAACTAAAAACACTAACAGCCTCTAGGACAACAAAAAAGTCAAAGACATGAAAACTTTGGCATTATAAAAATATTATCAACCCCAAACTAGGACAGTCCACTTATCCAAACAGTAACCAATATCAAGAAGAAATTTATGTGTGCAAAACTAGGAACCAACTCGCACAAACCAGTAGTTGGACCCCACCAAATACAATTTGGGATCAAAGACTTTGTTGTAAGACATGTCATTTGAAAGGTTGAATGAAGTGGAAGTGAAAAAACACAAATTCTTATAAGTCTACTACTCAATGATATTAAGCATAATTATGGAATCGTTCGTAATCATAATCTAGAACATAAAATCCTAAACCAAGACAACCAAACAAAGTTGGGAAAATCTATTCTAAAACTAAAATCATTGAAACAATCTTCTAAATAAATAAACACACATTTGTTAGGTCCTACAGATCACTTTGGCATAAAGAATGTTAAAATTCATCTTTATATATATATATAAAAGCAGGTTATCAATTAATAAATGCATGTTACTTCAGCTCAAAAAAGAGAGAAAATTAAAACCTGGATAAGGGAGAAAGCAATGAACGTACCTTTTACATGAAAAACAGGAATCCCCAATTTTTCCAAATCCCTATACAGAAATGAAAATCAAAAGGAAAGTCAACGGTGGGTCCACAGAATTTTCTAAAAAGAACTCTACTATTTACCCTCACCATAAGAAGCTCAAGTTTATGGCCGAATATCAGCTCCATAGCTAAACCAACAGACAAACAATGCAACAAACTTCAAAGGGAAAGGCCCAGCTCATCCACCACCACTCATAACATTCCAATTATGGATCTTTGGGAATTTTCAGATCTTTGAGAATTTTATATTCCAGGCAAAAAAATTCATGTATATAGTAAAAGAAATAAACACTACATTCCTTACTTATGACTAGAAAGTATTATTTTTACAAAAATTCTACATAAAAAAAGATATATCAATCTATGAAAGATCATATTTAAACGGTGATTAGCATTGATTAAAGCAATACCATGTGTGAAGATTTCCTTTGAAATCACCAGTTGCCAGCTGTCTCTCAACCTGTAGAACATAGTGAAATATAAATAGTAAGGACATGTATATAAATCTACAACAGTGCACTTTAGGTGATCTTATCTATATAATAAATAAGTTCCAGTGACTTTCCAAAGTGGACGCTGCATCATCTTAACCAATGCAATAGATACATTTTTACTAACATTGGCTAGAAAATCAAGTCTTTGAATGAAAACATGCAGAATTGAATCCTTTGCAACACAGCCTTTCTTTCTGTTTCATGGGAAAGGGAACTAGAGATAATTCACTAACTTCTTAGAATTTTTTGTGGGAGCACACAACAGGATCACTGATAGATTACAGTGAAAAATAAGCATTAATCCTTACATGCTATAGTCCACAGATTAAGAATTACAGTGAAAAATAACTTTTATTGACTATTCGCAATGTAATCCTGGATGTTGTTGTTTTTATGATCAGATTTAATGCACAGAAATTTAATTCAAAATCAGACACAATAACACAGCATATACCCTGGGAAAACCCTCCACTTGAGGGAGAAAATCCCAGCAACAATTATCTCTCTTATATATATAAGCAATGGCAACAATACACTTTACAATGTGGCCAACCACAAGGCCAATATTCAGCACCAGTAATGGCTGTAATAACTAACAAGTAATCTGCTCTTACTTGACCTTCAATCTGCACTTAGAGAATTCGCAATCTGCTCCTAGTAGAATTTGCACTTGTGAAGAAGGAACGAACGAACTTGGTTGATGTCCAAATGAGTGGAAATGACCTCATATAAATACATATGAATAGAGAGGTCGCACCTCTTCAAGATCTAGGTCGGCCACATAAGAAAAGAATAATTACAAATAATAATTGTGAATTACAATGAAGGTCAGCCAAGATGAAAATACAAAGGTCGGCCAAGGTGAAAATATAATGTTGCCAAGGGAAGCACCTCTTCACTTAATTATCTCAATAAAATAAATAGCCTAAAGGCTATATGCAATTTTATGTCTTCTCATGTGGTTGGAAGGATGAGCCCAAAGCTGCTATAACATCAACACTCCCTCTCAGCTAGGGAGAAATACTTCCAGTTGCATAAGACATATCACCTCATCGTGATGTCAACCACAATGGCTAATCCTATATGTGGAAAAGAAAGAGATATCACCTCACCGTAATATCAGCCATCATGGCTACTCCCATGGATGGAAAAGAAAGATATCACATCACCGTGATATCAACCATCATGGCTACACCCATGGATGGAAAAGAAAGATATCACCTCACCGTGATATCAACCATCACGGCTACACCCATGGATGCAAAAGAAAGATATCACCTCACCATGATATCAATCATTATGGCTACTCCCATGGATGGTATGTACAAATTCTCATCACTCAACCTGATGTTGTCACCTCACCATGACGTTCACCATAGTTCTCCCAGAGGGTGAAAACACAAGTACAAGAAAATCATCACAGACTCTCACGTGATGTTGTCATGGAGTCACACACATGACATCCACCATGGCTCTCCCAAAGGGTGGAAACAAGGGCTTTCACCTCAAATCTCAAAGAGAAATGCATTAACAAGGGCTTGCACCTCAAATCTCTCTCAAAGAGAAATGCATTATAAGAATCACTGATACTAAGACTCCTTCTCAGCTAGAGCTTGATTCTCCACCATACCAAGCTTGTCTCGAAGTACACAAACTTTATCATGGAGAGAGGCTTGGTGAGAATGTCTATCATCTACTCATAAGTGTTGATATACCTCAACTAGATCGCCTTCCTCAATACCATATCTGTGATATAGTGGTATTTGATCTCAACATGCTCAGTTTTGTCATGAAACACAGGGTTGACAAAAAGCTTCACACAGCTCTGCTTATCACAATGAATGATAGTAGGTTCCATTGATTGAACAACAATCCTGCAAAGAGCTTTCGAAGCCACACTGCTTCTCGAGCTGCCACACAAGCTGCAATATACTTGGCCTCTGTTGTACTCAGTGCCACAGAAGACTGCTTCCTGCTACACCAAGATATCATCGCAAACCCCAAGTTGAAGCCCTGCCCAATCTGAATCAGTATAACCATACAGCTCCAAGTTCACACCTCAAACCATATCCAACTATGCCACACAAGTATCTCAGGATATGCTTCGCTGCAACTAGATGTATTTGCCTTGGTTCACACATGAACTGACTAAGTGCACTCACTGCATAGCAAATATCCGGTCTAGTATTGACTAGATACATCAACGATCCAATCAACTGCCTGTACATCATAGGATCCACCAGATTTGAACTAGTTGCGGCCTCCTTTAACTTCTGAAAATTGGTCTCCATCAGAGTAGACATGGATTTCCAATCCATCATACCAAATCTCTTCAAGATGTCCATTGTATACTTCCCTTGATTCAGAATGCTCTCATTAGGGCTTTGCAATACTTCTAAATCAAGGAAGTAGTGCATGAGACCAAGATCCTTCATTTCAAACTCAGAAGCTAGCTCCTTCTTGCATTTGATAATGAGGTGATCTTCTCCAATAAGAAATAAATCAACATAAAGAACCAAGATCAACTAGATTACAATCTTCTTCAAGTTCAGTAGGCCCCTCTGAGTCTTCAAGTACTTGCATCAACCTTCTGACCTCTTCGTCCAAGATTGCCTGCAACACTTGCCTTAGATAAATGTTTTCCAGTGCACACCTATGGTACTGTAGAGAGTTCAAGATTGTCCTCCTCGACCTCATCCCAGATCACTTTATTCTAAATAGGTTTGCGGAGCTACCAATGTTAAATCCAAATGACTGTCTTGAGCAATTCTGATCTTAGCAGCTGAAGGGATCCTCTGAGGATTTAGCACCTAGCCTTGCAATACAGTAATCTTCACTTCTTCTTAGTGATTTACAAACTTGATCCCTGCTTCAGAGATTGCAAAGAAGACTTCTGGAAGTGAACTCCCTCTAGCCACCAACTTAGTCCCATGGTTGCAAGTCGTGACTTCACACTTGATCATTTCTTTGGTCGGCATGACTTCATCACTAAGCAATCTCTCATCACCTTCTTCCTCCTAGATCTATCCTAGAAGCATTTTAGAGAGAGATTACTAACCGTTTATAACTATCCAAAGAAATATCAAGGCTAGAATCATACAAAGTTTACTATCTCAAGTTATAGCATGAATACATAAGAATTTATGAACAATATTAGAACATGAATAAATAAATCAACCTATGAAAAGATCAAAAGGAAGGGATAAAGAAACTTATCTTTATTGAATTTTGATAGAACTCTTTCTTCCATCTTTTACTCCTCTCGAGAGTGCTAAACTCAGCACAACAAATTTATTGAATGCATTATGCAGTTAGCATGAAGAACCAACCCTCTCCAAGAGTCAAGGCTCTATCACAATTCATGCATTAGAGAATGATATCGATGTGACCAACTTGTCACTATCGAAATTGCAGTTCTCTCTTTATTTTAGAGTCACACTCAGAAATCTTCACAAATAACTTGCAACGAATAATTTGAATCTTCAAGGATCTTATGTTAGTGAACATAATTCAAGAGAAACCACGATCTCTCTTTACTAATCACACATGATCCAAATAAATGATATAACAGAAATTCAGCCTAGAAAGGTGATTTCAAACAAAACAAAGAATACTTATCTCTTTAAATATTCTGATGGGTGCAAATACTGGACACAGTAAGATACATTGTTCTTGCGCTGAGATTAGTACACAATCTTCATGACTTGAACACAAGCCCATGACTTAGAATAGAAATTCCCTAGAATCCTTTTGAGGAGAGAACTCATCCACATCCGCAAATGAAGCATGATGATTAGGCCTGGATGGGCAATCCTTTGCATAGTGACCAAACTTGTTGCAATGAAAACATTGAATGCAAGATAGATCCTTCTTCTTGAATACAGGAGCACCATCCGACCCTTTATCTCTATTCCTCTTGAAGTATCCTTTCTTTCCTCCTTTTCCTTTCTTCTTCGAGGATTGAGCGGAAAGAACATGAATGTCTTCATTTGTAGAGCTTCAACCAATACCTCTCACAGCCAACCTAGATTCTTTTTTAATACAATCTGCCCTCAAACGATCAAACTTGGGAAGTTTCGATCTTGCACTGATTCCTTGAATGTAAGACCCCCAAGATGAAGGAAGACCATTAAAAGCCAACATGGTCAAATCCTTGACATCAACAATATGACTAATGGTAGAGAGCTAATCTCTCAATTTGGAAATCTTCATGAAGTAAGCGATGACAGATTCTCCTTCCACCATTTTAACATGATGAAGTTGTTGCTTTAATGCAAGTGCACGGCTTGTGTTGTTGATCTCATACATCTCCTCCAGAGACTTAAATATCTCCCTTGTTGTCTTCATCTTAGAGATGATGGGAACAATATGATCCTTCATGGAATCAAATAACATTTTCTTTGCCTTAGTATCTTTCTTCTTCCATTGAACCGTCTCTTCCTCATCCGTAGGCTTGGGGACTTTGCTCTCCACGAACTCTTGCCAATTCATTTTCCTCCAAGGTGAGCATAATTATGAATCTCCAAGATGTGAAATTAGATGCTCCCTCAAGTCTGTCCTCGATCTTGAGACAATTCACCATCTTGACAAAGAGATAGAAGTGAACAAAGATGAGAAAAAGAATAAAGAGTATCGCTGTAAGACTAAATCTAATCAAGATCTTCAAACCCGCTCTGATACCATGTTGTTTTTATGATCAGATTTAATGCACAGAAATTTAATTCAAAATCAAACACAATAACACAGCATATACCTTGGGAAAACCCTCCACTTGAGGGAGAAAAACCCAGCAACAATTATCTCTCTTATATATATAAGCAATGGCAACAATACACTTTACAATGTGGCCAACCACAAGGCCAATATTCAGCACCAGCAATGGCTGTAATAACTAATAATTAATCTGCTCTTACTTGACCTTCAATCTGCACTTAGAGAATTCGCAGTATGCTCCTAGTAGAATTCACACTTGTGAAAAAGGAATGAACGAGCTTGCTTGATGTCCAAATGAGTGGAAATGACCTCATATAAATACATATCAATAGAGAGGTCGCACCTCTTTAAGATCTAGGTCGGCCACATAAGAAAAGGATAATTACAAATAATAATTGTGAATTACAATGAAGGTCAGCCAAGATGAAAATACAAAGAAGGTTGGCCAAGGTGAAAATATAATGTTGCCAAGTGAAGCACCTCTTCACTTAATTATCTCAATAAAATAAATAGCCTAAAGGCTATATGCAATTTTATGTCTTCTCATGTGGCTGGAAGGATGAGCCTGAAGCTGCTATAACATCAACAGATGTATGTTCTGCAATAGATTTTGCTTACAAATTGTCCACAGTTTGACGTACTGCTTGTACATAACTAAAATAGAGAGAATTAACTTTTTCGGAGTGCAGAATAGGATCATTGGCAGATTGAATAAGCATTACAGTGGATAACAATTTTTACTGATTATTCTTGATGCAGTCCTGGTCATACATTCTGCACTAGATTTTGCTTACAAATTGTCCACAGGTTAATGGACATAAACTAAAATAAAGAAAATTATCTTTGTCAAAGCGCAGAATTGGATTATTGATAGATTGAATAAACATTATAGTGGACAACAAGTTTTATTGACTATTCTTAATGTAATCCTGGACATATGTTCTGCAAAAGATTTTGTGTAGACATTGTCCACAGATTATTATACTAATTGTATAACTAAAATACAGAAAATTATCTAAGTGGGTAAAAGCTGAAATTTCTCTAAATTGACACAAGACAGAAATTTGAACAGTTGACTAGGAAAAATGACAATTATTTTTTTTTAATATTGCTAATCATTTACAAATATTTTACTCATACGAGCATCAATATGAAACCAATACAAGCTCTTGAGAACACAACAATGAGACCAATGCCAGATCCTTTTGAACAACCACACTAGAAACCACCTATGGAAGACCAAAAGTCACAACTTAGAAATTTATTTATTTAGAAACCACCTCCACACTAAAAGCCAACCTGGGAACTTAATAATTAATGAAGCCACTATAACTGATGCAATTTGTGATTGATAAATAAATGACCAGAATTATCAATTAACATTTAGGATAATCATGAAACTTTAGCAGAAAGAATTTAAATGCCTATGGACAATATAACAAACGACCTTTTCATTCATAACCAATAATGAGCACAATGAACCACAAAACAACTGTGAGGATGCTAGCTTTAAACAATAATGATGAATTGTGTCTGTATTCTGAACAGAGATCTTTGATAAATTCCAATCATGGATCTTTCTTAATAGTCATTCAAATTGATAGCTCAATCATTTTTGGGTTACACTGGTCTGGTTGCTAAATCAATAAGGTTTCAAAGGAAACAATAGTAAGAACTGAATGGAAACAATATTTGTAAAACATGTATGTGATAGGAAGAATTTGCATATAAAGATGAGAATATGACAATTATTTTATGTTGGCATTTACTTCATGTGAGATAACAAATATTAATACGATTTTGAAATTTAAAAAATACTCCAGTAACATTTGCACGTAAAGCAATGATCCATGCTGACAAGATTCAGTCACCTATTACAAGGGAATAGAAAAACTTTTGACTCCTATCCTCTTCTCTCAATCAAAAGAGAGGAAGCAAACATTCTATTAACTTGGCACCGCTTGTAGCCATCAATTTCCCAATGTTATAGGCAACCTCAGTCTTATAAAATCATCAAATTATTTTGAAGATGTATGATTCTCTAAAGAGCGTAATTGAAGAAAATATTGGTATTGTGGTCTAAAGGTTCAGACTAATTTCAGTAGATTGAGAATTATTTAGGTTTTAGATTTTAGTTGAAAATACCAGTACATTTATAATTTGTTGTATTAATGCCCAGCTCTCATGCTCCAAAGACTAGCTCTATCCATACAAAATATAAGCCTTCTTCTCACCACCCCAACCTCTGCCCCCTCCTCAAACCACCCACCTTCTCCTCCCCACACTCTATAACCTGCTATCAAATATAACCAACACCCATTTGCAATTGAAGTACCCAAGAGAAGGGGCCATAGCCTCCGCCAGAAGCACCAGCCCAATGACAGAAAGAAAATATATAAATTTCATGGAAACCAAAAAAGAAGATCTTCAAAGCTTCATTAAATACCATACCCAACAAACCTTATCCATGCCTATACTTCCCCCAAATGAGGAAATGGAAATCATCTAAAACTGCCACACCTGAAATCAAGTTCGGCCTTGAGGAAATGGAAGAGAGGATATGGCTTATCAAAGAAAGGGCAAAATGAACATTTTATTCTAAAGCACTATTGGATCTTTTAATGGAAACAAACTTATACAACCATGACTTCACTAATGGAACCTACACTTGTACAAATGAAGAAAAGAGAACAGCTTCATCACAAAAAAAATTAGGTTACAACAATTCTTTCTAAAACATGGATCTGCCCATCAGGTAGTTACAGCCAAACTGTGTTACTCTATCAAATCACGAACTATTGATCCTTAACCTCTCAAATTATTGTAGTGCTTAAGAACCACAAATTAAATCTACTATTCTACTTGCTCCAACAAATGGCAGCATTAGAGAGAGGAATACTGTTGTAAAATAGGAAAACAACATGCTGGAAACAGAAGAATTCACAAAATGAATTCATAGAGAATTTTAACCCTAGAAGCTCTCAATGAGGGAAAAGCTATCTTTGGAAGTGGCAAATGCTCTTCTACCATATTAATATTGAAGAGCACACAGAAAATACTAAGAGGGGGGGCTGAATCAGTATTTTTAACTTTTATAACTTGAAACCATATGAATCAGCAAACAAAACAGTAAGAGTGAATGAAAGACAAGGTGAACACCGATATTATGTGGAAAACCCTTCCAAGTAAGAAAACCACAGCAAAATATTGCTTTTATTCACTTCAATGGGCACCAACTTCTTGTGACCTTTTCACACATCACCCCATTCAAAATGGGGACCCCCTAATTTTTGCTTCGTTCTCGTCTTTTGGCTTTGGCTTTTCCCGTTGTCTCTCTCTTTGCTATCTGTCTTTCCGGGGATGTGCCCATCTTTGAACGTAAATTGAGTTTTTGGCCAAGTCTGTAGAATTAGGGTTTGCACTCTTCATGTTAGTTTGAGGTCAAATTGAGTTGGCTAATGGAATTTTGACTATTACACCATGCTTAGAACACTTTAAGTTATTTGCCTGCGAATTTTGAGCTGGATCTGACCACTTGCTATTTTTAGCTAGTCCGGACTTCAAAGGCTATTTCAAGGGCTTGCATGTGTGCTTTTTCAATGCATGTCTGAAGGACCTTTCTCGGTTTTTCGAGACCTTCGCAATGATATAACATGCAAGATGAGGTGATAACTTTCTGTAGTGCTGCTTTCGGAGGCTGTTTTTAGGGTTTGCATGTTGGAGTTTCCAATGCATGTCTGGATATTCTTTGTGGGTTTTTCAGGAGCTTCGCAGTGATGTAACATGCAAACCAAGATCAGGACCTTCTTTGTTGAAATATGGTAGCTTCGGTCAGATATAGAAATGATGATCGATTTGATAATATGTGTGTATATAATGTCAGTATGTACTAACATATGTATACACACATATGTATATTTAATTGTATATATATTCATGTCATCATTTGCAATAAATTCTGGAAATCGATGATCACTCATATAACTGATCAAAATCTACTATATTCCAAGTATATTATCGATCTGCATTTAGAGGTTATTACTTGCAGATTATTGGCATTTCATGTTTCATATAGGATCCCGATCGAGCATCATTATCGGTGATCGTTTCTAGATTGGATATTATTTATTTGTGCAAGATAAATACAGATCGAACTTCGTAAGCATTTATGTTTATTATGTAGCAAACCCCGATTAGAGATCGGGTGTTTAGTTAAAATGAAAAGGCACAATTCATGAGACATCTCATGAACGAACATGCCTCCACTTTGTGGAGACATGTCCGCTCATGGGATGTGTTTCTTCCTTATATATTTAATGTAGATCCGATCCACAATTGGAGACATCGAAATCAATAAATGTTCTGCTCTTGTAGATCGAATACCATTAAGGAAAAATTTAGACTTGTGAATTCATGATCAGTATTTTTCAATATTGATTTGGCATCAACTTCATATTTATCAAGTTCAATATTCTGATTATAATCTGCAAGAAAGTATAGTGATTGTAAGAATCATATTCTGAAAATAGAAAAGTCATAGATAGATCAAATCTCAAAGAAATTTAATCATTTTTAACATTCTTGCAAAATTGTCTTCAGAGGCTATTTTTAGGGTTTGCATGCAGGATTTTTCAGTGCATGTCAGCATATTCATCATGGGTTTTTGGAGAGCTACGCAATGAGGTAACATGCGGGCAAAGTTGATCACTTTTCAAGAACTTACTATTTTTAGCCAATGCCCGCATGCAGTCCAGTTTGTTGGGTTTTTCTGGGTTTTGTGAGATCTCTCAGGTCGTGTGACATGCAAACACATCTAGCAGCTGATTGGTCACTTTTTCAGACACTTACTATTATTAGTAGGACCACTTCGGCAGCTACCCAACACTTCAGTACCACGAACAGAGCGACATGAAACAAAAGCAGGGTCAAACGGAGGTCATTTGAGCCACATGCAAGTCAAATTACGGTTTCCGGCTTCGAGACTCAAAATGAGGGGTCAAACGCCAAAATCTCTTAAAACTGATGTATCCCATTGCGATCCGTATCTTTCAAGGAGCCCGCTGGTAAAACTTGAAGGCAATCTGAGCACTTACTATTTATAGTAAGTCACTTCTGAAACAAGGCTATAAATAGCAGGTCAGCATGAAGCAATAGTGTGAACAAATCAGTTAACGCATGAGGATCATGCCAGGCAAATTTTAAGTCGAACAGAGTTGCAGAAGTTCAAAAATCAAGAAGTTACTAAAAATAGCAAGCCAACACGGGTAGCAGGTGTGAACAGGTTAGGAAGGTCAGGGTCAACAAAAGTCAGGTCCTGAAAATGTTGAAAATCCATGGAGATCACAGGAGCTCCAAAACTTACTAAAAATAGAAAGCTAGGCAGGAGGCATGCCTAAAAATTTTCAAAGTATCTAAAACTGGCAGGCCACCTTAGCAAATGCGCCCAACCTGGAGGAGAGACTTGAAATTTCACCTAAGGCAGAGAAAATTCCTCCACCACCCCCAAAATGCACCCAAGGAAGAAGGTGGGTGGAGAAAAAGTTTTCAAGTCATCAAAACTACCTGAGGACCCGTCAAATGCACCCTATCTTAAGGAGGAGCTAAGAAAACTTTCTAAGTGTGAAAATGGAACCTCCACACCCAAAATGCGCCCAAGTTGGAGATACAATTGGAAAATATGCTAAGGCATGAAAAAATTCCTTCTCACCCCACTAAATGCGCCCAAGGTGAAGTTGAGTAAGGTGAAGAAAATATTCTAAGTAGTGGAAATTCCTGTAGACCCCTTGAAATGCGCCCATCCTGAAGGTGGAGTGTGGAAAAGTTTTTGAAGCATTGCAAATTCCTCCACCACCTTAAGAATGTGCCCTAGTTTGGAAGGAGGCCATGGAAAATTCCAAGTCTTCAAAATGGAAGTAGCCACCCCAGAATGCGCCCAACAAGGAATCAAGGCATGAGATTTTTCTAAGCGATCAAAAATGGAAGCACCACCCTCCATATGCACCCAAAGAAGGATTAAAATATTCCAAGTGATGGAAATGGAAGCTTGACCCTCAATATGTGCCCAGGCTTCAAGGAGGTGTTAGAGAAATATTTCCAAGGCACCAAGATTACTTGACCACCCCTCATATGCACCTAGAACATGAAGGAGAATATTCTAAGTCACAGAATGGCATGACATCACCCTAGATGCACCCAAAGTTGTCAAGATGGAGAATTTTTTCTAAGAGTTTGGAAAATAGAAGCTCCCCCCCCCCCAAATGCGCCCATCAAGGTGATGACATGAGAATTTTTTTTTTGTCTAAGTGATGAAATTGGAAGGAGGACCTCCTAAATGTGCCTAAGGTAATGTGAAGACAAGAAAATTTTCTAAGTGTTATGGAAGCTCAAGGCTTAAAATGTGCCCAAGATGTATGCAGTGAAGAAAATCTTCCAAGGCATGAGAGATTGAATAACACCCTTGCAAAGTGTCCCCCTGAGAAAAATACTAGTGGATAAAATAAACATTGGAGTTAAATATTTTCAAGGGTCAAAGAAATTAAATGTACCCCTTTGTTTGCCCCCCATGAATAACTAAGTTGTAAAATATTTTTCTAAGAGAAATTTTTATGAGAGAAAAGAGATCTTTGAATAATTTCTAATGGGGGGAATGATTTTAAATGGATGTTGGGGGTTACAACTAATAAAATTTTCTAGAGGAAATAAATTATTTCTAAGGTAGATGGGTTGGAAATTTGGCAAAGTCATGCACCCAAGGTAAGAAGGGGATATCATGTTGATTGGAAAATTTTTTAAGGCGGAGAGAAATCAAAGTAGACACCCTCTAAATACGCCCTCAAGATGGATGAAAGTTTCTAAGGTATCAAAAATGAGTACCAAGGACGATACATGAGGAAATGTGCCCATGATGAAAAGTCATGAAGAAAGCAAAGTTTGCTAGAGAAAATGGTGAATTTTATCGGATTCAGAAACCAATCAGGCCTGGGAAATCAGAACATGGAAATTAGGTAAGTGAAAAGATTTTATATTATAAAGTATTTTGATGCTCTTCTTTTGTTTGTTCTATAGCATGAACACCGGGACCAAGGCATGATGGCTCGAGGTGATCGACCAAATACTCCATGACAATGCTAGGGAGATATTGAAGGAAATGGCTAAGTGTTGGAATTTCTCCTTGAAGACACAATATACACCCAACTCAGGGAGGTAGGTGGCAAAGAAGAAATGCGCAAGTCCAAGATAAGAAAAACCTTCAGGATCAGGGGTGGAGAAATAATGAAGGCTCAGACGTTGAAGAATTGAAGAATGACAGCCAAGGAGGAAGATCACCGTCAAACAGCTAAACTCACCCGCCATCTCAATCCTAGAAGTTGGAGTAGTGTCGATCAGATTCATCAAATTTGTTGTCAACAAGAAGAACAAGAGCAATGCGAACGTGTTTCCAGACAGGAATCTTCTAGAAGGATGGTGGACATTAATTGCTCATTTATTACCCCACTCTCCTTGGTGGTGGTTTTTAGGGTTAGGGTTTATGTGGCTCAATTTGAGCCCTTCATTGTAATTGAATCTAAGTCGTCCGTTGGACTAGGCCAGCTATAAAAGGGGCATCCCCCCTCATTTGTACCTCATTAGATTAGCTCAGAGATAGGAAGATAGAGAGACAACTTAGAGATAGCTTAGCATAGATTGGTAGGATAGTTTGAAGAAGGAAAGTTTTTGCTTTGAAAACTTTGTAAGAAATTGTTGTGAATACTCTCTCAATAAAAGGAGTTTTCATTGATGATGATCTTGTCTTTTGTTGTGAGTAGCTAGCAAGGTTTCTTCGTCCTTCTGATTCGAGTAATAGCTTAAAGTAAAGTAAATTTCATTTCATGCAAGTAGACAGTAATAATGGAATGTGGTGTTTGATCTAAGCAAGTTTCGCTTATCCATACCACTAGCAAGCTCACTGATGGTGTGTTCGCCATGTGTGGTCAACTGGAAATGTTGTGGACATAACTTCAATCACAATTTGAATGATGGTATGCGTCATTGTGATGGTATCTTCATGTCAAGTGGTGGTTTGAATATCTTTGGTCACCCCCCTTGAAGATTGCACCGACTCTGCGGAAGCTGTCTGACGCGAGGCAAAGCAAAGTCCAGTTTGAAGTTTGTTGAAGTTGAGCTCCATATCCCACACTTAGGATAGAATTTAGGCTTTCTCAACCTTGCACCCATTTTAATTTAGTACTTTCTAGTTAGTTTAGGGAACAGGAGCTTTATAGACAAACCTTTGGAGCATTCAAATTCCTTTCTCCGCTATTGAACAATTTTGTAAGTCCGCTTGAAATACTAGCAAATCACATCGAGCCAACTAAGACTATCCACTACATGAAGGAACCTTGGAGTTGAATGCATGATCTTTCTAGCAATCTTAGCATGCAGGAGATTTTGTTCAAGAGAGGATAGATAGAGTCACTGTTGGTAACTTTATTCTGTGTTGGTGCGGTCACGAAACTCACATCAACACAACCTAGATTAGAAAAGTGAGCACCAACTTCAAACAACTGAAGCACCAACTCTAGCGTGAGCACCAACTCACTTAGGTTATTCACAACCCAGCAACACTAATTTCAAATAAAATCTGCACAACGACTTAGAGACCCAACCATTGATCAATCTTTGGAATTTCTTTGTTCAGAAAACTAAATCTACAATCAGACCTTAAGCCTTTCAATTTATCATTCTTCAAAGCATGCTCATTTCGGGTATTGCAAAACCATACACCTCATAAACACATAAATGCCCTAACAAATACAAGAATGAATATCTTATAAGAACAACACGACTCCCTCTTATTGTTGTTGCACATTCTCAGCTTCTAAACTTCACAAATTAACCTCAGTCTATGCGTAGCAAGAAGAGAATATTCTCATACAGCATGTCTTCAACTTATAACTCCTCATAAAGCTGTTGAAGTGAGCAACCAAGATCTTCAATCTACAACACCAAATAACCTCCACAAGAGATAGAGAGAAGCAACAATGGAAGATGCTATTCCACCAAACAAGAATTGCAATGTGATACAATATGCAATACTCTACAATACAATGCAAAATACGCTAGAGATGCCTTTCTTATAAAGGCAAGGATGAGAGATAGGACTAGACAAGATCATGACAACTGTCTTAATCCCATCACATGAGACAACTAACTCATAAATACCTAGGATAATGTAAAGTCTAGATAAGACAACTAAGACTTCTAGAAGAAAGCTTATATCCCAAGTAAACTTAACATGTGAACTAAGTCCCCTAAGTCCCTAGTAAAGAATTAACTAGGTACAAGACTTTATTCACACCAACACCCCCCCATAAGTGCAACTTAGGGAGGAACAAACCAATGCAAAAGATGGGTCCTAACAACAAAGCATGATGAGGTACCCATGTACAAAACAAAAAAACTCTCACAAGTGGAGAAAAGGAGAAAAACCCTATGGGAGAAAACTCCTATCCAAAAGAGAGAAAAAGATGCAAAGAAAACTGAAGAAGGAAGGAGGACTCATCAAGATGCCCGCCCCCAAGGACAACTTTCTTCACCCTAAGCATTGATCACAACTGAAGATAGCGAGGTAAAGCCAAAGGTTTAGTGCAAATGTTTGCAATCTGTTGATTTGTAGGCAAATACTCCAAGCTGAGAACACCATCCTGGATGAGCTGCCTGATGAAGTGCATGTGGATCTCAATATGCTTAGTATGCTAATGCTCCACTGGGTTGCGAGAGATATGGATGGCACTCTGGTTGTCACACCAAAGAGTAGTGGGTTGAGTGAAGGGAATCCAAACTCGGTCATCAACTGACAAAGCCACAAAACCTCCTGACTAGCAAGAACTGCACCTCAATACTTAGCCTCTATCAATGATAATGCAATAGCAGTCTGCTTCTTGCATGACCATGCAATCGGACCAAAACCAAGGCAAAAAACAAAGCCAAAAGTAGACTTTCAATCATTGACATCACCAGCCCAATCTAAGTCAATGAAGCCCACAATCTGAGATGTGCCTGATGTGTAATGAATGCCAAAATGAGTAGTGCCCTGAATGTATCTCAAGATACATTTGGCAACCTTCCAATGACTCTCATGAGGCTCCTATGAGAAGCGAGAGACAAGGCCAACCACAAGGGAAATATCAAGACAACTATGTGTCAAGTACAAAAGACTGCCAACCAACTACCGATACAGGGTAGGATTAACTGTAGGAGTAGTGCAACTGGTAGATAACACAACACCTTACTAAAAAGGAGTGGGAACAGACTTGTAATCAGCCATGCCAAATCTTTGAAGCAAATCAAGAGCATACTTCTACTAGAAAATGAAGATCCCCTTAGAAGTTTGATGAACCTAAAGACCAAGGAAGTAGTGCAAAAGACCAAGGTCGGTCATATCAAATCGCTCCATCATGGAAGTAGAACTCCCTGTGAGGATCAAGTCATCCAAATAGAGCACAAGTATGAGTAGATCCTCTCCATGTCTCTAAGTATAAACTGTAGGCTCAGAATGGCAATGAGTGTAGCTAAAAGCAATCAAGAAACTATCCATCTTCTCATACCAAGCCCAAGGGGCTTGTTTGAGAAGATACAATGAACGTCGAAGCCTGCAAACAAGTGAAGAGTCCTTCACAAAGCCTAGTGACTGCTCCATATAGATCTACTCATGAAGATCCCCATGCAAGAAAGCACTATTCACATCCATCTGATACATTGACCATCCTTGTGATGCAGCTATAGTAAGGACAAGGCGAATAGAATCCATCTTGGCAACAAGAGCAAAGGTCTCGGAATAGTCAATTCCTTCAACCTGAGAAAACCCCTTTGCAACAAGACAAGCCTTGTACTTGTCAATGGAACCATTTGTTGCATACTTGGTACATACGATACACCCACTTGCATCAAACCAACTTTCTTCCCTTAGCAAGAGGTACAAGATCCCAAGTATGATTCTTCATTGAAGAATACTCATCAACCATAGCACTATCCCACTTTGGAATACTTGAAGCATCTGAAAACTTGTGAGGATTATCTAAAACAACATGACTCAAAAGACTGATTCCTGAAGTCTAAGAATGAGTGGTGAGTGTTTGTAGGATCACCAACAATAGGACCAGTCTCGTTAAGAGTAACAAGAGCTCATCGTGGCCTAGTGGGTAAAGTGGGAGGAGGTGGATCAAGACCATCATCAAAATCTTCCTCAAGTAGCAAAACATCATCAACTGAAGAAGAGTGAGTAGGTTGTGATGAAGTCGAAGGAGGATTGTCTGTGTGAAACACTCAGTAAATTGAACATCACGATGAAAATGAACCTCTTGTGTGTCGTAATCAAAGAATTTGTATGCCTTCACATCCTCACAATAGCCAACAAAGATATATCGCTTACTCTTCTTCTCCATTGATTTACACCAACCATCTAGAATGAATTCCCAAGCCTCACTACTGAATACTCTGAAAAAGGATACATTAGGCTTGCGATGGGACCAAGCCTCCTCAAGAGTCATATTTTGCACTGCCTTGTGAGGCATACGATTCTAAATATGGTTGGTACAATTAATAGCTTCTGCCCAAAATGCAGCAGCCATGGACCTAGACTGAATCATACAGTTGGCAACTCCTTGAGAGTCCTATTCTTTCTCTCTGCCACACTATTCTTTTGAGGAGTACAAGGAACTATGTGCTAATGAAGAATACCATGCTTGCTACAAAAATCATGAAATGCCTGATTGACATACTCCCCCCCATTATCTATGTGTATCTATCGAAGAGAAATACTTGATTGCTTCTCCACAAATGTTTTGAAGGTCTTGAATATGGTGAGAACCTCACTCTTGAGCTTCAGAAAGTAGACCCATGTACGTCAGGAAAAATCATCAATGAAAGTGAGCACATACTTAGCCCCTGAAAAAGGAGTTGGGAATGACATGAGATCACTATGGACCAACTCAAGCAGAATGGTTGCACGTGTAGGTTGACCCTTAGGAAAAGGATCTTGATGTTGCTTGCCAAGAACACAACCTTGACAAACTCCATTTGTGCAAGAGATCTTAGAAAGATCAACCACTAAGTTATTTGCAAAGATATCTATAGTTCAAGTGCCCAAATCTTTCGTGCCAAAGTTTGTTCATTGAATCCATATGAGCAACAAAACATGAACCCGATGAAGACTCAAAGCCATAAAATCGATACAAATGGTTTTCATGATCAACTATCCCTGTAAGAACAACCTTCTCATGATCCTGCAACTGTCGAATAGTCACATTCTGTGGAGTAAACTCAACTAACTTCCCATCTCCAGAATGACAAATTTGATATATGGAAAGTAGATTTGCTGAAATATCAAGAACAAGAAGAACATCCTCAATGCACCCATCTAGCATCTAAATGGAGGTTGTCCCCAAAATTGGAATCTGTGAAGAGTTACCAACTACAATTTGAGAAGTAGAAGCATGAACAATGGAATCAAGAAGATCACATGAATTGGTCATGTGATGTGAAGCACCTGAATCAAGAATCCAACTGTCTAAAGCTGAATGAATGGCCTGTGTTGAAAGAGCTTGCCCTTTACCCATGGAAGAAGGCTTAGACACTGAAATGTTGTGTTTCTTCATAGCTTCTTCCAAGGACTCTAGTCTCTTAAAACAATGAGCCTCATTATGCTCAGTTTTGCCACAAAATGAACAGGGATCTCCTTTCTTTTTCTTGGACTTGGAAGAAGAATCTCCAGAGGTAGAAGAAGGAGATGGAGTGGACTTTTGATTGTTCTTCAGCTTCAATTTGGAGGGAGTCTCAATACCTGAAGATGATTCTATCTTGGGCTTCTTCTTATTCTTTCCTTTACCCTTGGATGATTCAGCCAATAGTGCATTATTCTTAGAACTAGGAAGGGCATCCAACTGAATCAAATTGGCCTCCTCCCTAGTAAGACATTGTAATGTCCCTTGCCAAATCTGACCTAAATTTATGTTTTAGATGCTTGGGAATTTTGTCAAACAGTTATCTTACAAACTCCTTTCAACTAGTAAATGATTTCCTTTTGACTTTTCTCTTATAATGATGAAATATGCAAGAATGCTAAGTTTCTAATGACTAAGATGAATATGAGATGCAAGAGAATTTTTGGTTTTCCAGTATTTTATAATGACTAGAAAGTAAATGCAGCTACCAAGACTCTTTTAATTTGCTGTTCCAACCAAAGACATTTCTACAAACACTTGTCATGCAAGCTCCAACTCCCTTATACATTGATTCCCACACAATTACAATGTTTTGGCAACGATATTTCAATGGTGATTAACAAGGTAGCAATGACAGCAATGCAGATTTGAATATGATGCTTAAGACAATACTATGCAAGATAGAAATTTGAATACTTGACTCAGCTGTCAAGACAATTCAGTGACAGCAATACATATTTTAAATGCACTCCTATAGAAATAATGACGCCTCTACTAGGCTCCAATGCATAGCAATGCTAAATGCTAAACTTCAACAAGCAAACTTTCATGATTCGATCCAACTTGGCAGGGTGATAATGGCATCAATGCAGTGGCGACTAGGCTCCTCTTGAGCTCGATTTTGTATCAGTCATTTGTCCTTGATAAAGTGTCCTCCTCTTTGCTCCCAATCGTTCCTCTCACAACTTCAAATTCTTCAAAACTCCTTTCTTCTTATTGTCGTATCTGATAATGTTGGATCGTCTTATCTTCTAAGGCCAAAACGACTTAGAACCTACTCATTGTTGTGCCTCTCACTGTAGATAGCACGTCATGCTCCTAAAATTCAAAACCCTCGATTTCAGCTATTAGAGACTTGCTCGTCACAAGAACAACACTCCTGGATGCTAGCCGATGACAAAGAGATACTAAAACTGAATAATTAATAACCCATGATTAAAATCACGACTCTGATTAGGAAGCTCGAGCTAGTTTCAAGGAAACATACTCTCCAATAAATCGAGTTTATTCCACTAACTGTATTGATTTCTGAAGAATCTCGTCTTATCTTCGTAATTCCTGAAATTGCATCTCTTTGAAATGTCTCGACGCAATGGAAAATCACGGGATAATATTTCAAATATTGTCACTTTTGCTTCATCCATTTTAAATCTATGGATAAATTTTTCATAATCCCTTGTGAATTCAAGTTGATCTACATCTAAAATTGGCCATAGACCTTTAGATTGTAACAATTGAGTCATTTTTAGCTTCCATGTATGATAATTGTGTGGAGTGAGTGGTTCAATTTTCCTTAAGTCTGCCATGTTGGTCAAAAGAACACCAAAAGAAAGAAGACAATGTGGCACTTAAATTGTGCCTTTCAAACCCCAGAATGTATTAAAACTCAATTTGCAACCCCCCAGCAAAGTACAATGAAGAAATTTTGCAACTTGTACAAGTGACAAGCTCAAATCAACCGTTTATAACACGGTGATTTTTACAATTTTCAAAAAAAAGAGCTTGCCAAAATTGAAAATAAAGGTTACAAACAGATTCCTTGCGATTTTTTGAGCAATTTCAAAAAAGAAGTTCACCAAATTTCAACTTTGTATGCAAAAGTTATGCCAATTACAAGTAATAAATGCACTTGTACCTTTAGGCTGAAAAAATGGCAAAAAATAGCAAAATCTGCAAAAATCACCTATACCACTACGAAGTTCGTCGAACCATCTTTCCGACAATATCTTGTTGGTGAAAAACCAACACCGTGGTGAAAAGTTATGATTTTTTTTTAAAAAGTTGAATTTAGCTTGTAGGAAATGGTTTTCTAGCAAAAAAAGTTTACTTCTGATTTGATTTGTGAAAAATCTATTCACTGTTTGTAGACAATAACAAAAACCTAGAAATATTTTGATGTTAAGAACAAAACCCAAAAATCATTTTTTGATCCAACAAGCAAAAGATGAAAAAATTATCGTTTTTTAACCTTTAGCCAGTAGAAAAATGACGTGTGACGCTTTTTGGACAGCAATTTTCTTTAGATCTATGCAAGATATGCAAAATCTAAAAAATACCCAAATAAGATTTTCGACCCTGGCTATAAAACCCAAAAATTGTTTTTCTTACAAATGAGTAGAAGTAGGATTTCTAAAGCAAAAATGAAAAATGGCTCCAGTGAAAAAAGCTTGCATCAAACCCTTGTTTGCCAAAGTTGCAAATGGTGACCAAATTGAGTGAAACAAAAGCCAAACCTGACTTTCTCGAGTCTCTTAGACACAATGGGACAGCCCAAAATACTGCCACTATAGCCAAAAGTGTTGCAATCACGAGATCTCACCAAAAAGCATACATGCAATATAGGATTAACAAATCTTTGCAAACCCTTTCTGATTCTCAAAATCGTATTGAAATGCAAGAGAAGAGCATATGGGGAATTTGAAAGATCATAAAAAAACTCAAATCACAATAGAAAACTTGATGGTAGACACTCTAAGAAAAAAAATGGAAGGGGCTTGCAAGATTAAAAGCTTTGATACCATGTTGAAGTGAGCAACCAAGATCTTCAATCTGCAACACCAAATAACCTCCACAAGAGATAGAGAGAAACAACAATGGAAGATGCTATTTCGGCAAACAAGAATTGCAATATGATACAATACGCAATACTCTACAATACAATGCAAAATATGCTAGTAATGTCTTGCTTATAAAGGCAAGGATGAGAGATAGGATTAGAGAAGATCATGACAAGTGTCTTAATCCTATCACATAAGACAACTAACTCATAACTACCTAGGATAATGTAAAGTCTAGATAAGACAACTATGACTTCTAGATAAGACAACTAAAACTTCTAGAAGAAAGCTTATATCCTAAGTAAACTTAACATGTGAACTAAGTCCCCTAAGTCCCTAGTAAAGAATTAACTAGGTACAAGACTTTATTCACACCAACGAAAGCACACATCGACTCAAAAAAGCATCATACTCAACGCTTCAATTACCTTCAAATTGCATGATGTGCAAAAACACTAAAGAATCACATTTACCATACAAAGAATCGACTAAGAGATGAAAACACAAGTATATGCAATAATAAATACATTTGAGGCCTTCATTCAACTCGACCACCACTTCCACGCAATGCAACTCAGAATAAATGCTACCCCTGTAATCTCATGCGGCTCCATCACTTACAACCCATGCACACACACAGAAGGATAGCGAAGACATTTTAAAATCGCATCCTCACAAAAGTCGACACAAAAAACAATATGAAAGCATTACCAAAAATAGATGCAACAGTGATATATAAAAATCGTGAATTCTTTTCAATAGGCCATACAAGAAAAGTGGAAGCAATACGTTTCAAAAACAAGTTTTAAGTCAGAAATAACTCCCATAGCACACCATACATGCATATCGACCAAATATAATCGTGAGCCATTCATATCTTCATACCACATCTTAATCTAACACGACTCGGCGCACATCCTCCTTATTAAGCTCTTACGCACCCACATAACCTTGAATGCAGCTCTTATTCATATCTTCATTATTTTTATAGCTGCCCTATGCACAGAATCAACAAAGGAAGATAGGAAATAAGGAAAGAGTCGTTGGCCAAGAATAGATGCGGGTACCAGAAGCACGACCTTCAATTCAAAAACTACTCAGAAAAGGAAGTTAAACAAACGTTGCCATAAATTTAAACATGCTAAACATACATGTCTTTTTCAACCTTGCATTTGAGTATATGCTTTTCAAAAAACTGTTGCTCATGTATGCACACACATTACACACCACATCAAGCAAAATTAATTCTTACGACAAAGCTGAGAGATATGCAAATCATCATAACTTCTTTATAACAGCTCGTGCCTCCTTCGAACCTCAATAACACATAATTCTGTGCGATTCAAATAAATATGGTGATTGTCAAGGAAAAAGAAGACTCCACGACATGGAGTAATAGTTGAGGTGTTACATTCTGAATTTGCATACAATAATCAGCCCAAAAATGGAGTCAATGACATACAAAACAAAGGCATTACAAATCTTCAACTTTCTGACAAGTTCAAAATGACTTGGCATTGACATTCAAATCTAACTCAACATTTGACTATTAAATCTGACATGGCGCTTACAAAGCTGATTTGGCATATCAACATCCACACTATGCACTAACACCAACCTTTGACATCAATGACAAACTATTTCAACAAATATTAACTCACATAATGAACTCATAGAGAATTTCAACCCTGGAAGCTCTCAATGAGGGAAAAACTATCTTTGGAAGTTGCAAATGCTCTTCTACCATATTAATATTAAAAGATTACCAAGTACAATGAATTGCAATGGATGCAACATGCCCCTTGCTTCATTCAAGCATACATAATGATCTTACTAATTACATCAATGAACCAATTGAAATCTCCATATTTGACCAATAGAAAATTTAATTTGTTTTCCCCTTATGTAAGAACATACTTCCTACCTCTATCTTTTGTCGTTTGTGGTAGACTATCCCTCTTGGGTCCAAGAAAGATCCTCTAGAGGCTAGAAGCAGAAAAGTTAAAATTTATATTTCGAATTTTATTTTGCCTCTAGGGTCTTTTCTGCAGCTACGGATTAGATATCATAGGTAAGGATTTGTCCTACACAGTTGAAATCAAACCTGCAAACTCCAAATTGTGTTTGTTGATGATCCTTTCACAAATTCAATTTAATGTTCACAAATCTATTTACATATTTACATTTCTCATTATCCAGACAAACGACGCCTCCCTTATTAGAGAGGATTTTGATCCCAAAAAGGGTTAATGAGATTTTGAGTGGGGAAAAGATTTCCCCACTTCCTCCTCCTTGGAAGGTGGTAATTCTCATTCCCTTTTGACATAATATGCTTGGATAGAAACTTCATTCGAGTCTAGTGGGTTGGCAATGATTACTCTTTGCCTAATATGGAAGACCTCCAAGGTACTTAATAAGCACATCCTCATCCTCCAAGTGCATGCCCACTAACATTGCTTGTCTTCTAAATTGCATGGTGTAATCCTGCACATTTTGCACTTTTAAGTTTTATGCCCAATAGGATAGAAATTCTTTATAGCAATTCTTTAAATTCTTCCCATTTAGACACAACCAGTTTCCTTTCCTTTTCAGAAGAAGACATAGAACTTTACCACCATATAAGAGCATGTTAGTCATTTTAAGATGTGCAAAAGATACTTTATGTGCATCACTAACTTTATGCATACTAAAATAGACTTCCATTTGTTTGATTCTAGTATCTCAAAAGTCAGCATCTACTTAACAACCAAAAGATTTTATTCCTACCTTCCTTTCAACTTTAATGGGGTAGATCATAACTTAATCTCTTTTTCACCTTCCAAAAAGGTTTCTTGTTCATCTAAGTTTTCACCATCACATCTTATACCAAATTTCTTGACCAGTGCTCTCCCTACCAATTCTATAGAAAACTGATCTTGGCTTATTTGCTCTTCTTGTTGTCTCATACTCTCTTCTTGTTGCCTTACTCAATTCAATTTTTTCATAACAAACTTCATGTTGCTCTCAAGCACTATGATTCTTTTGTTCAATTTTTTGAGTTTCTCCATTTTCACCTGTTTATTCCACCTTCAGGTAAATATTTCTAGATTACCTGGTAGTGGCTCCTCTTTTAGCATCCCTTAAACTATCATTCAAAAATTACTTCCACAAATCCCACAAAGATCAAAACCATTATGATACCAAAATGATCCATCAACTCCCAAATTAATGTAGAATTTAGAAACCGCAAATTAAAATATATTGTTTAACTTGCTCCAACATATGACAGAGAGAATATTGTAAAATAGGAAAATAACAAGCTGGAAATAGAAGAATTCACACAATGAACTCAGAATTTTTACCTAGAAGCCCTCAATGAGGGAAAATTTAAAAACCAGATTTGGTAGTGGCACATGCTCATCTCCACCATATTAATATTGAAAGATTACCAAGTAAAATGAGTTGCTGTTGATGCAATCTACCCCTTGCTCCATTTAATTGCATAGTCACATATCTCCTAGTCTCTAATCACACCAGTGAACGAGCCAAATTCTCCTTATTTGAGGAATATAAAATATGATTTATCCTCCCGTGTAAAAATGTACTACCCACCCCTATTTATCATTGTTATTTGTGCTGGAACATCCCTCTTGGGCCCAAGAAGGATACCCTACAAGATGGAAGCAGAAAAGTCATATTTCATTTCGAATTATGTTTTGCACAGTCAGGCATTTCCACAGGTTTGCATTTGACCCTGCAAACACAGATTCATCCAACACAATCTGATTCAACACTGCAAACTCCAGACTTCATTTGTTGATGGTCTATTTCATGAATTCAATTTACTGTTAACAGATCTATTTACATATTTACATTTCTCAAGATCCATAGTGGTAATCTATACTTCCAGAAATAAGCACAAAACATACAAATCACCTCTACTCCTAGAAATAAGCACAAAACGGCAAAAATTTAAAGCACACTTTGGATAGATGATTATGTGGAGTATTGATTATTCCTTCCAAGACTTCATAACCAAATAGTGGTACTCAGCAGCCCATGTAAAGGATCATCAAATGTATAGATATGCAACAAACTGGAGTTCACAAGGCAGAAAATGAGAAAAGGGATTTTTGGAATATTTTCATGCTAAGGCAAAAAATATCATAAGTAGCCAATAAACATTTAGAAAGCATTTGTATGGGTTACATGCCTTTCATCAAAGAAAAAAACATTTAGAAAAGGACTATATGCCTTTTATCCAGAAAAAAAAAAACATTTAGAAAACAATTTCCAAAAGGACTAGAAACCAATTCAACAAAGAAGGAAATCATACAAAAACTCTCCTTATCACAACAAAGAGATTACCAATTTCAGATAGACAGAGCAAACTACAATGGGTTCAAAAAGGGAACTCAAATACTCCATTCTTCCACAAATCTGTCCTCAATCAATAGAATATCAATGCTATAGCAAAAATAACACTAGATTTGGGACAAGAAATCGGGAATCCTAAGGAAACGACTATAATAGCCTCAAATTACTTCAAACATCTCTCATTTCACAATTCTACTCGAGAGAGGAGAATCACAAGCACAGTAATAACTAATGAGACACGTATCAGAGGTTATCATTCAGGAAGATAATAACAAGCTTTTCTAAAAACCTTCTACAAAAGAAATTAGGATTATTGTTGTCTATTTTGATCCAGTTAAAACCCCTGGGTCAGATGGTTTTTCTGTCAGTTCTAACAAGCCTATGGGGAACTCATAAATGAAGGTTTATTATAGGTTCTTGATTCTTGGAAAAGCAAACAGATGCTAGCACAAATTAATGCTACAAATATATTGTTCATCCCAAAAGCAGCAGAGGCATCCAGGCTAGATCAATACAAGCCCATTGTACTTGGCAATATGATCTATAAAATCATCTCAAAAATCATAGCCTCAAAATTAAAATAGCATCTGCACAATATTATCTGAGACACACAATCAGCATTTGTTCCGATAAGGCAAATCACAAACAATATCATTTCCATTCAAAACTAATACATTCAGCCAAAAAAATCACTGGTCAAGACTTTCTTTTTTTTAATCAGACATGTCAAAAGCATTTGACAAATGGAACTAGCAGTTCCTAACAAAAATCATTGGCAAATTTGGCTTCAACAAAAAACTCATCAATTGGATCTGTAGGTGCCTCTACATGAGCTTTGGGTGACTAGATATGAACTGGTACCATAGGCACTTTGACGAGGGGAAGAGTGGGAGGAGCAATCCAATGAGCCACTCACTGAATTATATGGTTGATAAGATTTGTGAATCAGTATTTCCTGTCTGGGAGTGTAATGTCCCCTTTTTATGGCCTTTCAAATATATATGGAAGCTCCAACTTTCTTGGAGAGCGCTAAACTTTTCAGGATGGATTTCTAGTAGTGGCAATAAGTCCAAGGATTGATCTATTGGATTAAGTATTATTGTCAAGAATATATGTGGATTAAGTATTACTGGCCAAGAATATATTTGGATAAAGTGATTATTCGAAGATTGAAATTAATTAGAAATAAATATATAAATGTTCATATAAAGTGATTATTGGAAGATAAAAGATTGAAATTAATTAGAAATATATATATACGATAATGCAATAATGATTCTTGCAGCAATTATTGAGCCTTATAAGTAATTATGATTTTTTAATATTAATATGGATAGAGATTCTTATTCATTTGATTTTCATAAAGCAATCATATTAGGAATTGGCAAGGAAACATGTTAGGGAAGGGCGGTATAGGAATTGTCTTGGTTGGATGTTCCTTTTCTCTCAATGTAAGAATGCCACCCTAAGTTGGATGTTCCTACCACTTGGAGCCAAGGGGGGTATGAGCATGCCCTCAAGCTTACTTGTGATGAATAGTTTTTCTAGCACCCTATCATGCATTTCTCTCCAATCCCTACCATGATTGGTTATTGGAAAAGAGTCTGCAGATTGGATTCAAGCTTAAGTTGTTATTTATTATTTCATAAATGTTAATAGTTCATTTATTCTTAAGTTCAATATCTATTATATAATTTAGTATTTACTATGGAATATTACTTGTAAAATGATTTTTATGTTGTGTAATTGTCCCTTAAGGCAAATTCAGGCATACTCCAAGTAGCGGACATTACAGGTTGTTGATGTCTTATGATGGCCGCCCTGGCTTAGAGAGTTCCTGCCTTGCTGGGAGCTGGACGTGGGAGTTGAGATTAGGATTGCAGCCTGTAGACAGAGTTTTTCAATCCCTCTGGATCAGCTAAACATTAACTTGCAGTTCCAGATCATTCTGAGTATGGTACACAGCCATCAGAGTCAAATTCAAGGAAGTTTAGACTGCAGAGTTTAATCTGGAAGTTCTTAAGTGTTGCAGGCATTTCTGGTGTAATTTCAAAACCATTACTTCATAGTGACAAATCAGAGTAGTAGAATCAGTCCATTTCTTCTTGTAATGCTAGACTAATGAAGTTATATCTGAAATTCATAATAATAAATCAGGAAATTGGACCACTGTTACAATATTTTCCATTGAAGCTTAAAAGAGTTGAATGTACTGCTGCACTGAATATTATTCATTGTCTCTAATTATTTCATTGGGTATTGAAACAATTTATTTCAAGATATATTATCAAACATGTTTGGTAAATATTATCAAACATGTTTGGTAAATCACACAATGATCAGTTTCCCGCCAACTGATTGGCACAATGCCAATGAACTGAAAAGGTTGAAAAGCTGTAAGTTTGTTGAATTATCTTGGGAAGGGACATTACAAGGAGAGAATTAATGGAATAACTAGTAGCATAAGAACAGATCCAGGTGAAGTGTATGGGAAAAACTGATGTGCTGCCTTGACCTTCCTTTGTCTCGAACGCCAAACCCCTATAATGATAGGAGAGTAGGGGTAGTCCCAAAAATGTCAATAAAATCATTAGTCGTTACTCAACTATAATTAGTCAGGCCCTGCAAATCTCAAGGCAGAGCCATCTTCCTAACCCTAAGAAACTATAGTCAAGAAAAGCTCTAGTGGGTAGCCACTCCCTTCTCATAGAGCCATACATGATACTTTCGCATCACATCGCTCCATCCCAAGATGTGTGTCGTCAGCCATCCCACAATCGAAAATTCATGTACACTCCATCTCTTCCTCCGAACAGAAAGGCCTTCATCTAGTCATCCTAGGGGTGGGTGGGAGGCAATAGTTTGGGTGGTAACAAGTTGAATCAGCACTTCAATCTACTCAAGTTGAATCAGCACTTCAATCTATTCATGTACACTCCATCTCTTCCTCCGAACAGAAAGGCCTTCATCTAGTCATCCTAGGGGTGGGTGGTGGCAATAGTTTGGGTGGTAACAAACATCATGGAAAATGGTCTAAACTCTAAACACCAAGGGGATTGAAACAAGGTAATCCTCTAAGCCCATACCTATTTATTATCCTTGGAGAAATACTCCATTGATCAATTCTTTCTCATTAGAGAAATAGTGAAATCCATGGGCTAGCGTCCATAAGTAGAGGACAAAGATGTTCAGGATATCAATGTAAATGACAAAGTTTTGTGCCCTATCAACATTCTCACTGAAATCAGAAATATTAAATCAATCTTAGAGCAGTATCAAATTTCCACAAGATAGAAAGTAAATGAGGAAAAATCTCACATTCTGCTTGCTTGCATTCATATGAGAAAGCAAAACCAATTTTGCTTGACTATAGGTTGAAAAGACAGATCTTTCCAAATGAACTATCATGGTTTTCAAATCCACTAGAAAGAAATAATGGAGCTTTGGCAACATGTTTCACACAAGCTTCAGATAAAAACCAGCAACCAAACAAATAAATTTCCCCTCTCTTTCAGAAAAAGTACATATTTTGAAATATGTTTTGCAGGTAGTTCCAATTCTCTACTCAAATTTCCATAGAGTGTTCAAGACAAGACGCTTGAAATCCAAATGCAATTCCTTTGGCAAGGAACAGATGATAAATTCAAGTTCCCTTTAGTTGCCTTGGAAAAATCTGCAAAAATTGAATAGAGGTGTGATGAATATCAAAAATATCAAAGATTTCAAAAATTCTCTACCAATGAAATTAGCATAGAAGCTAAGTAAAAACCAAAACACAAGCTGGACCCAGATCATCAAACTTAACTACTTTCAAAATATTGATTAATCCATTATACGCAGGTTAAAACTCAACTATCCAGTGTGGCTTATGAACTGGACTTGATAAAAAATAGGAGGATCCATAATGTTTTCCATATGTCTTGCCTCAAAAGGGCACTTGGACAATATATCACACTTTCATTGGATTTGTCAACCTTGGATGATGAGAGGAAACTCATTTTGGTACAAAGTATCTGGTTCATTGGAAGAACCTACGTACAAAAGATGATACATGGGAAGGACTAGAAATCTTAGAGCATCTGAATTTGCAATGCTTGAGGGCGAGCAATTTTGGGAAGGACTGACTTGTAATGTCTCCTTTCTAATAATTGAATTTGGGGACCCAAACACCCATTCCACATTTCATGTGGGATTAGGGAAAGTGATGGCAAAATAATTTCAATTTAATATTTAAATTTTGTATATTTTCTATGTTTCCATAAATTGCATTTTCAGAGATCTTCAAAGCATTTCTAGCACCCAATTTGTCCAAAAATCTAGTATTTTTATTTTTCAACATAGGTCTTCTAAAGATCTTTCCAATGCACCTAATAAGTTTTATTGTTGCCCACCAATCTAGGAGCTAGGACCTCACTAAATTGGGGTAACTAAAATAAATATGTTGTACATCTTATTTAATTTTGTAACTAATATGTCCTTATATGGCTGTCTATTTCAACTTCCAATGAAGCGTAGGATTCTTCATGGGCTTTGTGTAACTCCGGCAATTTTTAGCATATTCTAGGACAAGTTTTTTATGGAGTTATTGGCTATTTTTAGCAATGAATCAATTGGAGGTTATGACATCTTTTGTGGGCATTTTTGGAGGGAGAATATTGAAAATAATATTAATTATTTTTGTTGGAGAAGAGGGGCATTGGAATTTGAGAGCAAAGTTGGGCCTTTAGCATCTATAAAATGCAAGTAGTTTCTTCATTTCAGCATCGCATATTTTACATACTGAAATTCCAACAAAATTATCTCAGCACTTGTATTCATTTGCCAACATAAGGATGAATCCCCTATAGTTTCTTGATGGCAATATCATACAAGAGTTGTATGGCCATGTCATTCGAACTAGCATGCTAAGTTTTTCCAGTCAAAAAACATGTTTTTTGAAATAAAATGTCAAAAACCTGCATGTTTATTGAAAAATCCACAAGTTTTTGGTATGTTATTCAAAAAATTTCTGCCCTCTTCTACAAGTACCTTTTTTCATTTTTGCATCATTTTTTCAACTTCACACTCCAAGAACAAAAAATTTTGAACTTACAAGGCAAAGGAAAGCAAGTCAACAAGGGATTAGTGGCCCATAAATCAGGGCAAATCCTCAGCATTGCTGGTTTTAAACCTTTATATATACCTTTCAATTATTTTCAAGTTTTAACATGAAAGAGGTAAGGCTCATTAGGGGTTTTTTTGTTTTAGTTTAACTTTGTTGGGTTAAGGTTAGGGTTAAGTTTATGTTAGTGTCTTTTACTTTTTTGATGATAGAATTTTTATTTTGATGTTAGGGTTTAGGTTTGAAGTAATTTCTAACCCTAAAAAACAAAACATGAACTTGAACTCTAACAATTAAACCCTAAGTCCTATCAACGAACATCAAACATAATGTCATTAACCATAACCTTAACCCTACCATAATATCTTATTTTAAGGTTAGGTTTAGGCTATTTTTCTCAAATGGAACCTAAAAGTTGTCATTTTTTGTTGTTTAGGATTTTCAACTTTAGATTTGTGCTCTTAAGGCTTAAGTTGTAATGGATGCACCATACTTGACTGAAAATTTTATAATTGATAAGAATTTCAGAGTAATTGGAAACATTGAATCTTTATTTGTCTTATCTTTGATGTTTGAATCTTTTCTCTTTCTATGCACTATCTTTGGCATGACATAGAAATTGCAATTTTTTCTCGTGTTTCAATGAGTACGTAAGTGTTTTTTTAATTTGCAAGGTTTTTCCCATATTTTTCCCATTTTAAACCAATATAATTGAATTCCATTTACACTATTGGAGATTTTAGGCAAAATAATAGAAGCAAGCAAATAATTCAATTCATAATATCATGCTTCCTTGTCTTTTCATCCAATAAGCTATTACCTATATAGGATTCCCATATCCTATATTATAGGGAACTTCTATAACAAATCCTAAATATACAAGTTGTTTTACTTTTAACAACTCGTAATACTCACATAACATACTAACAAACCTAACACCCACAATAATTACGTGAGTTGTTACTACTACAACTCATTCACACATTAATACATGTGAGCACTAACATTAATTCCTAACACCCCCCCTTAGTGCGAACATGGTAGAAGAACATTCACAAACTCCTCTGCAATATGCTCACCCCTGTGGCATGTTCAACTATGTGACTCATGACCTTGATCCAAAAGAGAGGCTCTCTCCTTCCATGGTTTTAAACAAGCTTACCACAAACCTTGACATGAACAGGAACCCATCAACTGTCCACCTCATGTGGTTTTCTAGATCCTCCCACACACCCTTTCAAGATCCATGAACTGACTTACTTTGGTGCTTTTGTTCACCACTATGCTTGTACATTAGGGAAGTTATATAGGAATCAACATACATATCTGAAAACCCATACTGGAAAAAAGTTTCACATTACATTCCATAAAAACACAATGTTCTTAATTGTAAGCATTGTTACCAATCGCTGCCACTCGATCTCAAATAGCATAGACAACTGCCACTCGATCTCAAACAGCATAGACAACCACCACTACCACATACTGCATACTACTATTTGGATCTTGCTATCTAGATCTTGTTGCAGATCTTGTTGCACATGGCCATTATTTCCAGTGAATGTATTCACCAATCGACCATCTTTCGACGAAGTATGACACTCAAAGGATCTCTGCAATCAGAGGATCTTTGTAGTCATTTTCTCTCCAATATAATCATTTTTCAACATTTGCACACCAAACAGAAAAGCTGGGAAAAAGAAAAACACACTACATATTGTACATTTTTCACCATATCATGTGTGCGGCCTCGTCGCTGGTGATTGACGAGAGGTCGCTTATTGACCTCCTTCCTCTGTTGCCTCCGTCCTCCATTTATTTTGCTACTTAATTAGCAAACTAGACTTTTAGGATCAATTTTTAAAATGCCCTCCTCAATATGGACGTTGCGTACAAGCGATAATGCGACCATTTACAATTGGGACAATTTTATAATTCTTTGTCACTTTTGATGACTATTAAAGACTTGTCAAAATGGACCCAATCCTACAACTTAACTAATACATAAAAATATTTTTATAAGAACTAATACAATTTTTTTTATTTTTTTTAAACACTCAACCTACGGGCATAAGCTTTAAGAGATCAGACAAAGAACATTGTCCCACATTAAAATCTAAAAAAACTTATGCAAAAGGAAAATTGATTCATGGCTTTGAAGTTGATGACCTCACCAATTCCACGATCTGGTAATGAGATTTGAATGAGACACCCACACAACCAGACGCACTAGCCGATCATCTCCAAAAACTCCAATCTTTATGCCCCCCAACGAATGCAATTCGAGCCTGAGTCAAATGGGAAAGGGGCCAATCTCACCAATTAAAACAGAACCCGATCATGCAAATACGGGAGAATGTTTTTGTTGACCGTGAGCTCGAAACTATGGTGGAATCTGAAGGAAGAGCAATCAAGAGCTCGAAGGACACAAAATATCTCCCACGCAGGCCAATCTCAAGCTAATGGAAACAACGGCTCACGATGAAAAGGAATTCGCGTGTGAAGAGAGGCACAATGATTGTGGCAATAGAGATCTGAATCATACTATTTTAGATGATCTCTAAAGACATCCACAGGCTAGCCAATGGAGATTGAGGTTCACATAAACGGGGCCAAGTTGATATCAACAAAGAGGCGATTCTTGGGTGGGTTCAAGTACACAAAATCTGTCAAATTGCTGCTCCATAGCCTCTGGTTATCTTTTGCACCCAATCACGATGTCCTTCACTGACTTCTAACAAAATAATTGCAACCTTGAATGGATTGGATGTTCAATATTGTCACTGTAAACATCATCAACCAGCACTGTGTGATGGGTATCGCACATTAGGTTCTCGCACAAATGAGACCCAATGAAACCACCGCATAATTCTCCACCTCATACGCTTTTGATTTTCCTTGAATTGCTTAGAGTGCTAATAATAATTGAAGATGACCGGATCATTGAGATATAGCGGATTTTCAGATCTACCATTTCTACAAAACAATAAAACAAGAAATTATTCCCATGATTTCCTATGCTCTGATACCATATTGGAGATTTTAGGCAAAATAATAAAAGCAAGCAAATAATTCAATTCATAATATCGTGCTTCCTCAACTTTTTATACAATAAGCTATTACATATATAGGATTCCCATATCCTATATTATAGGGAACTTCTATAACAAATCCTAAATATACAAGTTGTTTTAACAACTCGTAAAACTCACATAACATACTAACAAACCTAACACCCACAATAATTACATGAGTTGCTACTACTATAACTCATTCACACATTAATACATGTGAGCACTAACATTAATTCCTAACATACACTTGAAGTTCATCATGTCAATGCCATGTAGATGAAAAACCGCATTGGCTTATGGGCTAGGGAGCTATAATTTACCAATCAAAAAAAAACAAGTTTTAACTCATTGAAGTGCACAAACTGTGACAACATATCCAACTATGTTGTGTTCTGATGCAGTTTCCAACAAGCTCCTTTGGAATTAGGTTCCTTTGGGTGTCAGTGATTGCCAAGCAGCTGGAAAGATTCTCCAATTCTCTCAAAAGCATTTGTGAAATACGGTGGAGATACTTCCACACATTACATGTAAACTATCATACACAAAATATAATATATTTATATATAATCAAAGCATTTCCTGGCTGAACTTGTTAACATTTATTTGTAATCATCATCAGTTTTGATTTGTAATGCTTGTGTGTGGCTTTCTTTCTAGCTTCATTTTATATTTCACAGTTAAGAATGTATACAACAAAGGATTTCAAGAGTCCCAATGCATCAATTAATCTCTCAAACAAGGACACTATCGTCCGAAGCTTCTTGTTGCAGCAACTGTTAACATGTATATTTTCCATAAATAATGCAGATTAGCAAATTATCTATTGGCATTACATAAGTTTCTTGGACTACTTGAATGATAACTTCATAACATGATCCTGTCCCAAAAGTTCAGATGGTGATTGAATATTCACTGCATGCCTGTGTCCTGTTATGTCAACTGATTAAATTGTTTGCAGCTATAGAGTATAGACCGATGTTCTTAGAAATAAATATACAGTTTGCAACATCCATCAACTCCTATTGATGCCCTTAAATTTTAATTTTAATATTTTCAGAAAACCAAACCATAAAGTAGTTTAACTGGGATCACAGGCCACAAAATTTAAGTATTTAGACAAACTTGTATGCAATAAAATTAAATATAATGTTACACTTCAGTAAAATTCCAGCTAGCAGTGAAATTAATTAACACAAGCAAATAAGCCCATCAAGTTTGACTGAGTGGTAAGGCAAAGAACCGCCACAATAAAGACCAGGGTTCAAATCTCATCCAGGAATCACTGGACCAGCTCCATGCAATAATGCAGCTGTGATATAGCAGACCAAAAGGTGTGTCTGCTATATGCCTAGGGAATTGTGCCCATGTCTATGTCTTCCAGAACTGATACCGGAACCTGTTAGTCCCCAGGTACCCTCAGGAAAAAGTAAAAGAAAAAACAAAGTACAAGAAAATTACATTGAAAAGAAAAAAGGTGCACCAGTATATTGGCAGAAAAATACCAGAGTGGAGGCACCAAAAGTTCCACACTTAAAACTGCATGGTTTCTCCACCTGTACAGCAAATTGTATAGATATGTTCAACATAATTTTCCATATGTTTGGATTAATCTACTCATTTTTTGCAGAGCTACAGTCCTAAAGAGATTGACACCTCTAGAACTGAAGAACTTCTCATGTAGCAATTTCCCAACTAGAATCGGTATGAACAGTTCAAGTTTTAAATGTTATTCTCAACACAAATCAAATAGGACCCACCTTTGCAACTTCATTCAACTCAGAGCCACTCAATTCATAAACCTGCAAAACTATGGATCAACCATGAGGATCATTACATCATTGTAGCTTCAAACATGGACATAAGAATGAATGAATCTTTTATCTTTGAGATTTGTCAATCCTAATTTACTTCTTTCTAACACAGACATAAGAATGAATGAAGTTCAACTAAGTGCAAAGAAAATCTACTGCAACAAAGAGTAGGAAACAAAAGTTGATCAAGTAGATGATCGTTCTTCATTAGTAACCTGAATGGAGCCTGTTGAACGAGCAGTGGAACCCAGGACTACAAACCTAGCACTATTAAAGAATTCATCCACATGTGAGTGAAGATCTCAACTTCCTATTTTTTATTAAAAAAATAGTAAAATGAGCAGAAAGGTGTTTGCTCTTTGCTTCTAACCTGCTAGGAACCCATAGAGTATCATAAACTGTTGTTGTCAATGATTTACATAAATGTTGAAAAATTTGAGGCCTATTACTTGCATCAACCATTCTTCACGTCCCTGCAAATAGAGATAAGTCCAAGCTATAAAAGATGTCAAAAAAGTTCCACGAAGAAGTGAAAAAGTTACCAAAATTGAATCATAAAACCCACAAAAGAAACAAAAGGTAAATATGCAAACACATATAATGTGAGTACTAAGGATCGCCAGGAAGAAGCAAAGAGAGAAGAAAACAGTAAAGTCCATAGCTGCCCAGAACCAAAAAAAGGGGATTGTAAAATATCATCTTAAATTCAACAATATGAGGAAAGCAAGCCTAACCAACACAAGGACTAACAACAATACATTAGTCCAGGTGACAAAAGGCAAATTAAATTTGGGTAGCAGAACCCATGTGGAAGACATTTCCATACCAGGTATTTTCAAACCAGAGAGAGAAGAGTGATTTAAGTCAGATTGCACCCATGTTGTAATACAAGGCAGTGATGACACTGACAACTATAGTAAAGGAAAAGCACATAATCCACGTGATAGAAAAATGACCAAAGAGATAAGCATTCAAGATTGTTTTCATTAGTTATTTTTAACTATTACTAACAAGAATGTGAACACAGAACGAGCAACTGAAAATCAGAACGGAAAGAACATTAGAACAAGAAACAATCTGCTACAAATATGCATATAGTGCATAAATATCCATCCCAGCAAGTTCTTGGTAAAACAAAAGTCTGGTGCATTGGACGAGGTTCCATGTCCCTATTTCTTGCAAACTAACATACTCTAGAGCCCAAGTATTTTTTAGAATAAGTATTATCATATATTTCATACACTGAATGAAATGTGTCATCTGCAACTAAATAGTCTCATAACTGCTAATACAGATATTAACTACTCAATCTAGGGCTGTGCATCTACTGGGTCTTCATTGCATGTTTTGTAATGGCAATTGTTGGTATCTATACGAAACTTGGTGACTACTTAGTGTACATTTTCGTCATCAATTTATCATCATTCACATGTCAGATCAAATCAGTTATAGCCTTCCCCTTTGTCAAGTTGAGGTGGTTGTGCCATGGTGCTGTGTATTGGCTAACTACTCTTGCAGATAGCTTGAGGTTGCACTATTCCAAGTAAAAAATGAAGAAGCTCATGACTGATGGTAGCTCTGACAGATATGAAAGAAGAAGAAGAGAATGATTCAAACATGGAGCAGATCAGCATCATTGTAGGACAGCAGACAAGGAAAACTGGAATTTTATGTTTGTCTTAATTAAGGACTCTCTCTTTCCATAATTCCAGCTAGCAATGAAATTAATTAGCACAAGCATAGAAGACTCTCTTTTTGCATAGGATGGAATGGACATAGGTAGCACACTTCAAGTGTGGCTAAGCCACCTATATTCTCCACCCAAAGTGTTGCAGTAAGTCCTGAATTCCCATCCAGCCAGCAAAGGCAAAATCAGTCATAAAGGGAGAGATGTTTTAAGTCAGTATGGTGCACATTACAGGTAGCATGGCCAGTCCAAAAACATGCCTAAGGGGGTGGTAGAGGGTCAAGCGATTACAGCCCAGTCATGAAATATCTTGGCAATTACTTAAGTGATCAGCACTCAGAAAATAAAGATAAAACAGACCTAAACGAAGGGCACACTTTCTTCATGGCTATGCCATAATAAATGCACACCTAAGATATAGCAAAGCGGTCACAGAAGTGTGCCCAATAAAGAGATAAGATAACTTAACTTCCAGCACCATTTTGTGTGGCAAAGCCATTGCAGAATTTCACCAAAGAGGTGGCAACAAGATTATGAAAGCATGCCATTTGAAGGGCTGTTACAAAGACATTTAAATAGTCGTGATAACATTAGGAAATCACACCTAAGGGCACAAAGGCTTTAAAACAAGAGAAAAGCACTCTTTTCATTGGCAAATGCCAGCCAAAACTCCACCTAGCAAATTCATTAGTGATTTGCACCCAGAAGCAAGGGAAAGACCTTACAAAGTTCTGTGATGGGAAGTGGCAAGAGCTTAAGTGATTTCTGCCATTGCTTTAAGCAAAAAGAAACAAGTATAAGGCATGAAAACATGAAAACTCAAAGGCCTACATGTGTGTGTTTGTGTTATTTACTATTCAGACTTCAGACAATTTTCACAGCAGAAACAAGGAAATTCCTTCATATTTTTTCAAGTTTGAAGGTACTTTTCAGCACCCTTGAACAGGTTTTCAAGATCAACAGCAATGTCACAAGGGAAATCAGCAAGCATTCTTTCAAACTCTCCTTTCTTGTTCAATCTTCTTGCTGTTACACAGTACTCAACGACAGCTTTTCCCTCTTCCAAGTAGTTGTTTTCTGATAGATAATATTAATACCTTGGAACAATGACCCTTATTCTGAATTTTTTTCGCTCCAATTTTCTTTTTCATAAATGATTGTCATTTCCACAAATTACACAACATGATCATTTGTTTCATAATTGCAGATGTAAGTTTGAACACAAAGTTTGCATCCAGATATGAGTAAGGAAACTCATAAAATATCATAAATTTAATTTACCAGCACTCAGTTTAACAATAACTTCCTTGTCCTCAATGAGCAAGTATATGCAGAAATTAAAATATAGAGATTTCAAACCATCAAATATAAAACTGCATGTAAGAATATTTAAATAATTTCTGACCTGAATAGCCAACTACAAAGATGTTACAAAGCCTTTTTAAATTCTTCCAAGCTTGCACAGCAACCAATATCCTTGCTCAATTCAAACCAGAAAGCCTATAGTATTTCCAAGTAGCAAACCCAGGGTAGAGGCTATACGGAATACAGCACTCCCTGGAAACCTGCGATTTGTCCCCAACCTATATGGAAAAGTACGGCCTTTGCAATCAATATTTCCGAGGGATCCAAAATATTGTCCCTAACAAAGCAAAAATCTGGAAAAGTATCCCTATAGGAGACCTCCTAGTAGGAATGGGATCTGCTGTTTTTAAAACTATCTAGAAAGCATGGGAAAAAATAAGAAACTCAAAAATTATTGACAAAGAACTAAATAAATTGTGTGTAAATGCATCAATATTGCAGAACATGTTTCATAAGGAAAAACCTTTTACACTATTGCAAGGTTGCTCGGCTAAGGACTGGGCAAAGAGAGGTATCAAATATTTTAAGGACATTTTAGATAATGATCAACTAACTTGGGTATCTCTAAGCACAGAGCATTGTCTGCCACCTACACATAGGAGAACATACTCTGTGCTGAGAGAATCAAGCAAAAAAATCCACTTCCCTATTAGTATCAAGTCATGTTGTGGTAATGCAAGTTGTGCTACATTGGCTGGTTACAAATGGAAGGATGGAACCGATCTGTCCCATCTGAAACACAAAGCCATATATATATAACAATGAGTGAATCAAAAGTTGTTATTGAGATTGTAATAATAATATATTAATATATAAAATATAAAATTAAAGTTTAATTTTATCAAAGGTCAAGAGGCATGTGAAGAATCATGATTATTGAAGGAAAAAGATATATAAGAGACACCAAACAAGGAGAAGTAGGCATCATATGAAGAATACATCTTTTATGATCTGATTATTACTCCTTTGGAGCATGGAACTGTGGTTCATTTAACCTGAGGATGAAACCCTCATGGCAGAAAGTAAAGGGCGAAAATCCTTTTTATTTTCCTTCTTGAGTTTGTGGACAAAAACCCCTGACTCAAGCAGATTAAGAAATTATTTACCAAAGGCATTAATCTGTTGTAGACTTGAAGAAAAATGACAATACTACAGAAATTATTAACTGATATAAGTCTGGGCAGATTTCTGAGTATCCAAAACAATTTAATAAATTTAATTCTGACAATAATTATTAAATCAAAAAGTTAAAAATCAGGAATTCTTACTAATAATCAATTGTGCAAGTTTATACTCTGTGTGCTAGGGCTTGAAACTAAACGAATTAACAAGGGGATATTACAAGAAATTTCTCAGCAAAACACCTTTTGGATGTTGATTACATCACAACCTACTTCATACAGTTGAGAAGAAGCTAAAACAACCATCTGACTTCACACTCCTACCCAATGACGAAAAACTTGCAGATGTTAACACAAACCACAAATTTTGCTCGGTTATTATTGAAATTCATTAATTTACTGATATGCAGCATATGCTTTTGGTGTACATAACTAGTTAATGTCACCAAATGTTTGTGGGATGTTATGAAGTGAGATCAACAAAAGAGTTGTAATTCTCCAGATGTGGTTTGTATTACGTGGTTGGGAATCTACCTGTCATGATTGGGTGCCGCTCAGGTGGTTGGAGCTCAACCTCAGCAAAAAGGATTCAGAGTGATGGTATAATGTTTGTGTAATTGACTGATTGGTTTGCAATTAATGCTTGATAGGTGCACCACATTCTAAAAAAATTATAGTTGTTCTTAAGTTAATAGAAAGCTTACTTGTTAACAGATTCAATATATCTAGTCAAATTCTATATCATATTCTCCAGTAGATGCAGTTGATTTTCATACTCCTCAACCAAACAATGCAAATCGTTGTATCTCTATTTGCGTTTATGTTTCTACTTAGAGTCATGGAAACTGTCTCTGTGTGTATTTTTTGAATTTACTTCCAATCTAGCAAATCTGCTTAACTGCTGGAAATAAAAGAGTACAAATTGAACCATGGGAACTCAAAAGAATTGCATACAAGCATATGTAAAACTATAACCTCATTTATCTCAATTTATCTGTTAGTCCAACTTGACACTTGCACAACCTTGTTACATTTGTTACTTACATTACTCAGACTAAGAAATCTAATTAGCTTTTTCTTGTATTAATTTTTATGATGTAAAATCTCTGTTGAAGGGTTATGTTTTGTTCATTATAAACACTAAAGTGCACACATGAAAGCACTTAATTTTATTTATTTTGAGCTTGTGAGGTTTAGGTCCCAAATGTTACCCCATTAGCTTTTTGTTGTACTATTCTCTCTAATGTAAAATCTCTGTTGAAGGATTATGTTATGTTCATTATAAACACTGTAGTGCACGCATCAAAGCACTTAAGTTTTTTGATTTTGAGCTGGTGAGACTCAGGTCTCAAATGTTACCCATACTTCTAGAATGCCCGAACTCAAAGCATGGTTGTGCAGAATATCTCCAGACAATGGATAAACACTAGTCGCCAAAGGCCAGGTGATCTTTGCAACCAAAGAACTGCACCTAATCAAAAGAGGAACCATCCTAGACCTATAAACAGGTGAAAACCTACTTCTCTCACTTCTGCATACCTAATTAAACAATTTGCTCTTCTGAACTAGGATTTGGCTCTAAGCAGCGGCATTGAAAAGCAAATACAAAAGGTGAACAAAAACGCAGGTAAAGAAGCATCGGTTCCTGAAGTGTGAATACAAAAACAAACCAAATCAGAACACCGTAATTCATAAAGTGAATCACACATCCCTGACATTCACTGATTGCAAGAATCTCTATCAAAAACATTCCTGGGTCATTATGTTCATTAATATTACACAACTCCTAATAAAGCTTTCATGGCCCATCTCATCTTTAGGATTTACATATAATATTCCTGTTTACAATCAATGTAGTTTATATAGCATTATTTACAAATTTCGATTTCGTGAGAAGATCCAGGGTTAATTAATCTACCGATTTTGCATTAAAGATCGTATAAGCTACAATTCTTATTTTGCCCATGGTCATTTTTCAAGTCCGGAATTGATGATTTAGTATCCTCCTCTCCCGTACCAACATCACTTGGAGATGTTCGTACTTTTTGAGTCCCTTTGCCTTGTGATTATTTCCAAATGTGAATATTGTTCTACAATTTAAAAGATTAAAAAGATACAGTTGCATTGCCCTTGTTGAGGATTTTATTCCACAATAATATCCACCTGGCCCAATTTTGTTAAACCTCAAAACAAGCAGATGGAATGAATTTTCGCCACCAACGCACAAAGAGAAAGTGATCTATGGAGCAGAGGTCACTAAATACATACAGCAGGAAATCTTAAAATTTGTGAACATAATAAATCAAGAATTCATCCATTCCATATGCAAAATTAGGCAATATTTCTAACTGTAAATTTCAATGATTAAGGAATGAAAAAGAATACAAGGTATTTTTAAGAGGGAAAATTTGTAAGAATGCACTAATGATGGAATCCAGAAAGCCCTCTAAATTGAAATGGAAACTAATTTGCAGAATGGCTGAGGCGTGTAGAGGATTAATGGAGATGATTTCCCGTTAAGAATTGTGATATTGGGATTTAGAAGCACTCATTTAATTGACACAAACTTAAAGATATTAGCCTTTTCACAATGATTATATGGAGGGAAAAATAGATAAAACGAAAATTTTCAGCGGAGAATTCATCCCTCACCTGAAGAAACGAACCGAAAAAGGAACTGAAGCCTCTTGACTGAACTCCCAGAAAGAGGAATACAACAATTCAAATCGTTGGGATGTTAAATAGGAGCTAGCTTGCTTTTTCCTGTTTGAATGAATTTTCATGAGTATTTGCTTTTTTTCGTCCTTTCCCGTTGCGTTCCTTTATCCCTGTTTGAAATTTGTAAATTTTAAATTTATATACAGTGTGGAATAAAAACGTAAGTGTGAAAATCGTATTTTTATTTCATTCATTTTAATTGAGTTGTTTTTAATGTAATGTTCGGGAGAAATATGATGATAAAGATAATTTTTCATCACACATAGTCATAGCTGTCTAAATGTTTGTTTTGTTGTTTTAGGGTTAAGGGTAGGTTCCAACTGTTTAGGCTAGTAGCTATTGTTCAATTTATCTAGGAATTATTTGTGGAGTGGTAGCTTATGAATATTAGATTTTTTTACTTATATTTAAGCAATCATCTTAAATTTTTTTATAGTATTAATAATGATTTGTGCAATCAATAAATGGAAAAAAAGAAGCAAATATTAAAAAGAGTGAAAGAAACTTGTGGAGTCATATGAATTTTTAGCAATATTTAGTTGTTGCCCTTTTTTTTCACGCCTTACCCATGTCCCCATGGGGCTGCAAAGAAAAAAAACAAATATTAAAAAGAGTGAAAGAAACTTGTGGAGTCATATGGATTTTTAGCAATATGTAGTTGTTGCCCTTTTTTTTCACACCTTAAACAAATATTAAAAAGAGTGAAAGAAACTTGTGGAGTCATATGAATTTTTAGCAATACGTAATTGTTGCCCCTTTTTTTCACACCTTACCCATGTCCCCATGGGGCTGCTAAAATGTGTTTTCTGCAGTTGGAGTGTTCCCATGCATAAATTTTACTATGGGAAAAGGATAATTTGGAATCTTTCCCTAATGCAACTATTGTTTAGGAATTGATTAAATTTAAGTAGTCGAAGTGTTCCCACACATAAAGTTTACTATGGGAAAAGGATAATTTGGAATCTTTCCGTAATGCAGCACTATTGTTTAGTAATTGAAAATAAGCCATGAAAAAAAGGGGGCTAGAAATGAGTTAGTAACTACATATTGCCAAAAAACCACGTGGCTCTACAAGTTTCTTTCCCTCTTTCTTAATATTTGCTTTCATTTTTTTTTATTTTTTTTTTACACAGAGCATTATTAATACTATAAAAATAAATTTAAGTTGAATATTTAAAAATGAGAAAAATTTAATATTCATGGGGCCACCAACTCCACAATTAATTCTCAAATAAGTTGATGAGTGGTTGCTAGCCAAATTAAGCTAAGCAACCGCATGGGGACCTCCCCTTATTTTCAATTCCTAAGCAATAGCTTAATAGGAAAAGATTCCAAATTATTCTATTCTCATAAATTAAAAAATTCCATGGGACACTCTAATTGCTTATTATTAAGCAAAAAATGGACTGAAGCAGCCACATGGGGATAGGGGGCAAATCTGTTTGATTGACCCCCTCTCTTTTTTTAATTTCTTTAAATTAATACAAAGTTAAAAAGGAAATATCCATTTAAAAAAATGTAATGATTAGTGTACAAGTGGTATGTTTCAACATAGAACTTGGGAATTAACTTAATATAATCATACTTTCACGCATCTAAAGATTGGTTCTAATCTTTAGTTTATCCATTTATTTTCCTAGTAAAACTTGTGGGCGTAGAAATGAACCTAATACTCTAAAAGGAAAATTTGAATTTAGGACCATCTCAACCCTTCTCCTACTAGTTGTTACTTTTTGACTTTAAGATAAAATGTAATAATTTGTTTGTTAGGATATTGTATAAAAGGACAAACCCTAATTCACTTTTAGGTATCTTACATATCCATAATAGAGAGCATCAAGAAACAATTATTCATTCAATACAAGAGAGTATTGCATTGCATCATCAACATTTTCGCATAGTGACCAATTAAGACATATTACACAATTGCTTGTGTCTTTGATCTTTATTCCAAAACCCTTAAATTAGATATAATTATTTGATTATCCTTATTTAAAAAATTCTCAAAGGTGTTCATTAGCATTGCCTATGTTTAAATAATTTGAATTTGATTTAAACTTATGTGGATGAGTAAGAGCTCCAAAGGTGTCACACTATAGTAGGTTATCTAATAATTTAAGCACGTAAGCACAAAAATTCAAAACTAAATTGCAAGTATTGAAAACCATCTAAATTATCTAATGGGAGGAAGGAGACTATCAGTAAGTAACCATTGAATATCATTATTTAGTAGTTGACAAGCCATGAACTAATAAGGATAATTTGGATCTGAGTATATAATTGTTGTTCTTCTCATTTTCAACTTGTTCACATTGTGTTAATTTAGGTAACCTGACATTATGCCCAATATTATTTTATAAATGATCAATGAAAGCATTTGATAAGTCCCCAAAGGTATGAATAAAAGCATGAGGTAGAGAGTAAGTCCAATTAAATACATAATCTCTCAAGCTTTGTATAATTGTTTTAGCAAGTAATTGATCATATCATAAATATAATCTAAGCATGATGCATTAAAATATATGTGTGAGTCAAAGGGTCAACCTTACAATCATACATTCAAAACTAATGCACTACAAATAATGTATGTAATCGATTTAAGAAATTTTGTGATACACTTAAGAATTATGTAGTAACTTACTCAATATGAAATATTTGTGAGACTTTTATAATTTATTTATTTTCAATAAAAGGCTAATAGCCTATATATATTATTTATATATAAATAGTAATTACATTATGTCTTTACACTTCAAAATTGATCAAACTCTAATAAAATCATTTTGCTACCATTTTTTACTATAATCATAGGCCTTTGAGTTGTATACATAGCCATGAGCATTCGGGATGATATTTTTCAAAAAGTAGTATATGTTGCAAATGTCGAAGCCTGGAGGAGACATCTAAAGTTGCATGATACGAAGATTTATCCAGGTACAAGTATGTGCATACCAAAATGTTTCTTATCAGCACCAAAATCCCTTCATTCACCACTTACCAACTATAACTTGCATACCAAAAAACTACCTAGCAGCACCAAAAAATTCTTCCATCATCGCTTGTCATCTTCTTCTGCAAACATGACTATCTACTGCTTCTTCGATTTCCAAACCAAAAAAAAACTGATGCGGCCATCTACTTATTCTTCCATCTGCATTATCTTCGCTGAGTTCTCACCTTGCTCTTCGTTTCCCTCTTCCATATTTTGAGAGTTGGCAATGACATTCATATCAAGGATAGCTCGTGCCTGATGGAAATTGCTTGCTTGAGGGAGAGGCACCAAAATATTATGATGCAAATTATGGGGTAACCCGTGCGATATTGGAGGAACTCTTTTTGGCTAACAATGATTAACAAAGGATATTGCATGGTAACAATTATGATGTAGCAAGAAAGACACATAATGGTACTTCTCCCTAAAACATTCAAACATCTCCCTTCCCAAATGATGATTGTACCTTGACAAAGCCCTATTAAGATGGCTTGGGTCACTATGCTCAAGAGAATATTTTAAGGCATCAAAAAAAATTGACAAATGCTCTGTTATGGGGTAAGAAATGCAGTGGAAAAATTCCACCTTGATATAGCCATCACCCATACTAAACACATATTTTTGTGTTCAAACCAAGAGGGCATCATTCTGAAGGAATGCCTCATTAACCATATTTTTCTACTATTAAACTCACTGATTCTAGACATTGCAACATATCCATGAGATTGGAGAAGAAAATAGACAGAATATTGGAAGGAAATATTAACCTTATTGTCTTAGGGTGAAGGATTTTCATCCCTATGACACACTTGAGGCATCTGTAATCACAAGGGTAGCGAAGCTTGAACAATGTTTGTAGTTGAACTTCATCCAAGCTACCTGAGAATGGCGGCTCCCAATGTTGAACTAGAAACCAAATGCGAAAGTTCTTTGATCGATAATCCATTTCTGCTGCAAAACTTTTGACCAACACACCACCTTAGCTTGGGCACTTGCAATCCTTAATTGAGCTTTAATCCACAAATGATCAAAAGATAAAATCTCTTAGCTTTTAATATGTCTGCATAACCCTACAAACAAAAATTTATTTTGCCACTGTTTGCTTGCTTTGGGAAAAATAAATAGAAGAGATTTATCCTAATATCACAGACTTTAATGATGGCTTAGTATTCAAAATTAATAAATCTTTGCCAAACCATCAGAAAATCGACATGTAACACATGATGTAGAAGCCTCACAAACCTTTAGGATAATTAAAGATATATGGTACAGTAATACACATGAGAATTTTGTACTGACTTCCCTGATTGCATACCATGGATTGATTAATTTTATGAACCTACAATCATGAAACAAACATTAAAACATTTAAAAAGAACAGATATGTGAAACTTGAGCTTGTCACACCATGGATATGACATCACCAGTTTACTTTGTATTGTCCTAAGGAGTACAAATTCAATGATTTACACATATAGTTTCTTACATCAGCTTCAAACAACTAAGAGCTGCTTACATAACATTAGATTAAGAATGTGCTCTTATTAGATTCCTATCAATGCAATCCTGATAGCGCATGATATATCATACCCACAAATCTATGAGCAAACAATTAGCCTGTGTACCCTCAAATCTGAGAGCAAACCATTATCATGGAAGCTTGGCTTACACACATGGACTTCCAAGTCATCTTCTTGCCATGGAGACCTGTTTCCACAAAAGCCTAGATTACTCACTAGAACTATTAAATCATCCATTTTCCATAAGCCTGACTTGCACACTTAGAATGCCAAGACAACCACTTACATCCCTTGCTACTGTGAATGAAAAATCCACATAACCCCAATCTTAATTTGTGGTATAATTATTTTTGCAAACAAATTTTCATTTCCCTTAAGAGAGTGAAAAATAAAACATTTATACATGTAGAAGAGTACCCTCCCTTAACATAATTTCTTCAAATTTAGGAAGCATTTTCCTTGACACAACCATATGTGTAACTTCATCATTGTTTGATCACAGCCAAGATCAACTAGATAATCTACCTTACAATTGCCTTGTCTGTAGACATGGAGAATTTGATTGTGTTCTATTTTTTCAAGCAAATTCCAAATCTATTTTGCTATATACCCAAGCTTCCAGTTGACAATCTTACATTCCCTGCATGCATTCATTAGAATCAAGAAATCTCCCTCTATTTGAAGCTTGGGTAACTTAAGAGAAATTGCTAACTTTAAGCCTTGAAGCAAAGCTTGAGCCTCAGTTGCATTGTTAGTCCCTATTTTCAGTTTAAAAGATTTAGCACATAATACCATTCCTTTATAGTCCCTGATTGCAACTCCAACTCCAGAAGGCCCTGGATTCCCCCTAGCTGCCCTATCAAAGTTCAATTTAAATAAACCTATTGGGGGAGTAGTCAATGAAGGCATGGAATAAATCATTAGAATATGAATTCCCATAAGGGGAGTATGTGGATGGAGACATTTAAGGTTGGTGTAGTTAGATAGAGGTATAAGAATGAAAGTTGTTTGTATGGATGTGGTAGAAAGGGGTTGAGAAGTATTAGGAATGAGAGAATAGTGGGTATGTGAAATAAAATGAGATGATTGAAGGTAGGTGTAATGCATGGTTGGGAAAAAATCAGATGGAATCTCATATGTAAACTATGGCAAGGTGAGTGAGGTATTGAGTCTTGAGTTTTTTAAAGGGTTAGGGAGTTCATAGATAAGCTAAAGTCAAGTCAATCATGAATAGAACTAATGAGTTGGTTAAGGGATATGGATCTCATAAGTAAACTATTAGTAGGCTAATGTTGCATAGAACCTAAGGGTTGGGAAGGGGGTGGGCAAACATGGTCCTCCATATGAGGAGGTAGTGTGTCTTTAATGACTTTTCATATAGCCTTAATTTCATCAATGTCATGTTATTTATTAAGAATGGTCTTAGTAAGAAAATCAAGAATAAATAAAGTAAATATATCATCATTTATGGTAACAAGTTGATTCTCTTATAACTAAGATCATTCTTAGTAAAAAACATAACACATTATCCTCATAAGAGGTGATTTATATGTCACCTCTAGGTCTTATTGAGGTTGATCAAATATCACATGACATTCTCAATGTCATTGGTTAGCCATTTCTGATTTTATAATAATTACATTTGATTATAAATTATTATTTTTACAAGTTATATTGTGTTCATGTTTTCTTCCAATACTTGAACCCTTGTGTTCATGATCGATAACTTGAAATTGAATGTTATTTTCTTTGAAGGTTCATATTTTTTCATTTTCAATTCATTAGACCTACTTGCATTGTAAAAATCACTAGATTATAAAGTTCTAAAATTTGGAGGGCTCTCGATATTGAATAAAGGGGGATGTCATGTGTTGTGTCATGTGTGCACTTCCTAATTTTCTTCTAGTTCTTTGTTCAACCATTAACACCCTTTAACTATCATGACTGGAAACTCAAATTTTAACTTGTGTTAAAGAACAAAGGGTTGTATTAGGTAACAATGGCACTGAAAAAAAATGTATTATTGAGGAAGAAAAAGAATAATTTGGTTTAACAAGTGTGGTCAAGCCTTTGGATTTTTGTGTTTGAACATTGTAGACACATAAAAATGTCCTCATAATCATCTTTACCCATTGCATATTTCATATAGTCATTTGCATAAATCTTTTAACCATTTGCATAATCATTAACTCATCCATTTCATGAATCATTAATCCATAATCATTTAGATACATCCATTACACATTTTATACATAATCATTATATTCATAAATAATCATATTTCCATAATCATAAATGCATTTCATAAATACCTTTGCATGAGCATTTGTCCATTTCATAAACCAATTTCATTAAACAATTTAAATAATCATTTATCCTTCTCCTATTTATATCATTTAATAAATCCATTATCCTTAATCTCCAACATATCACAAATTACATTTAATTAAAATGGGATAATTATGAATTCTCCATCTCATTCTTTTATCCCATATTCTTCCCAAAATGTGGATTCACCCATGAGGACATCTATAAAAGCTCGCTTTCTCCTCACTTTTCAAACAACAACTCCAATCTCATTTTGATCAAAAATCCATTCTACAGAGCCTCTTGTGCTTTTTGCTACAAAAATCTGAGAGCAAAGACAAGATCTTGTAGAGAAGATAACAATGGAGTTTTATTTCTTTTGAATGCTCATGGTTTTTTTAGTTTTCATAGTTTAGTTTCATTTTACATGTGTTTTCATTTAAGAAATTCTCCATTCATGTTATGCTGGAATTTTGATTTGGGGTTTATAGTTTAAATCATTTTCAAATTTCAATATGATACAAACATGTCTCTTGAGTTTCTCTTTCGTATAGAATCATTAAATATACCTAGTGAAGTTTGGATTGCATTAAAAATTTCATTGGGAAGGTAGATAAAATAAAATATCATGAGATAGAGAATGAGCTCATAAGTTTGAGACCCAGTTATTCTAGAACCCTACAAGAATTGTGTACTAAGTTAAAATCAATTAGGCTGCAACTAAAAGAATGAGGAATACATAAAAAAGAGGATCAATTTGTTTTTTCTATACTCTCCAAACTAGGTCCTAACTACTCCATGTTTGTCTCTACCTTTTACTCCACCAAAAGGGCCTTTGGGACAATGTAGAAGATACGTTCTTTAGATAACTTCATTATCAACTTAACTAGGGATCAAAATAATTTAATATAGATGGGCACATTAAAGTCTTCAAAATCTTAATCCCATATTGCTAGGAATAAGGGAAAATGGGCTTCAAATAAATAGGTGAAGAACGAAAATAGTTAGAAGGATAAAGATACCCAAAAACAATAGAAATTTGAATCCACCAAAATTAACATTGAAAATTCTTCTAGTTAAGGGAAACCTAAGAATTAAAAAGATAAGTATTCCTATTTCAAGAAACTTGGGAATGATGAGCACAAATGTATGAAGAAGCATATTGACCATCCCTCACATTTTCTTAATATGAACAACATAGGGGTCCTTGAATCTATCAAATCATCCTCATCCTCAAGAATCTACTAAGGCAAAGGAAAAAGGAAAAGTGAAATCTAAGGGAAAGGATCTAGTTTCCACTACATCATCAAAAAATTTGTCTTGGATCATTAAATCATGTGCCTCACATCACATGGGCTCTTAACAAGTTGATTTATCTTCCTTAAAGCCTCATAGTATGTCTTCTATCAATTTGGGTAATGACAATTCAGTAGTAGTTTTAGGGAGAGGGTCTATTGAATTTGAAGGTGAAACATTCACAAATATTCTAACTGTACCTTCACTTTTAGCTAATCTCCTATCAGTGTACTAGATTACCCACATAGGTAAGGGAACAATATTTCATTTATCTCCAAATTCAATTGATATTAGAGAGTTGCATGATAAGAATTTATTAGCATTGGGAAGGGTAGATCACCAAGATTTTTTATACACATTCTCACACTTTGCACCTGATGTTTCTCCCATGATATTTCTTACTCATTTAGATGGAGTTATAAAATTATGGCATGAGTGGTTTGACTACCTCAACTATCACTACCTTGAGCAACTTAGACACTAGGATATGGTCATAGCGTTGACTAACGTTAGATTCTCTAAGGGTATTTGTAAGTGTTGTACCCTTGGAAATCATCTTGAAGATACTTTTGATAAAGGTAAAGCATGGATGGCAACATAGGTTTTGGATCATGTTTATAGTGGTGTATTGAGGGTATTTTTGGGTCATCCATCTTTCAATAAGGCTAGGTATGTTCTCACTTTCATAGATGACTTCTCTAAATACACATTGGTCTACTTCCTTCCATAAAATATGAAGTCTTCACAATTTTCAAGGATCTTTCCAAAACAAATCAAAGAAAGTCGTCAAGATTCTTCAAAAAAATAATGAGGGTGAGTATGCCAACAACAAGTTTGAGTAGTTTGTAAATTATATGGAATAGAATTGTGGTGCATATTTCCTTATACTATCCAATATAATGGTGGTGAAAAGTGAAAGAATATACCCTTAAAATCTATGGCTAAATGTACAATACACTCTAGGAACCTTACACTATAGTATTGGGAAAAACAATCAACTATGCTTGTTACATTCATAATAGAGTTCCTCACAAAGCCTAGAAGGGAATCACTGCCTTTTAAGCTTAGAAAAGTAGGAAACCATCATTTGAGCTCTTAAGGGTCTTTGAATATCCAACCATGACACATATATTGGCACAACATCACAAGGAAATAAAACCAAACCCAAAGCTTACATCTTTGTAGGCTATCTAGATGTTGTGAAAGGTTATAGACTACTCCACCCTATCCCACATGATTTGTTCATTGAGAGTAGTATTAAGTTTTTGGAGGTTCCTACTAGCTCTACACTTTCAACATTTATCCTTCTCTTATGGACTCACTTAGTTTTGATGATTCTTCTAACAAATCGGACCATCCACAACATATTTTTGAGCTAGACTCTTCCTCTTCCAGTTCTAACAATGGGGATAGTTATGGGGAACTATCCACATGCTTTGGAGGATGATATTATAGTACTTCACATGCCCACTTCTTGTCCTATTTGGGCTAGATAGATATTTTAGAGTGTAGGTACTTGGGTATGGGATCTAGTAGATGGTAGATGTGCATGGTTAGACTATCAATGTGGGGCACATGCTTACTTTGCCTCAACCTTTGATCTATAGACATTTAGAGAGACATCAAGAATATTTGAGTGGGATAGTGATATGCATGAGGAGTATAATTTTTTTAATGAGATATCACACTTGAGACTTGACACCACTTCCTAATGGAAGGAACATGGTTTGATCTAGGTGGATATATCAAACCAAATTTGTTGTAGATGAGTTGATTGATAAGTACAAGGGACATTTGGTTGTTAGGGGTTTTTCATGGGTTGTTGGAATTGAATACAAAAAGACCTTTTCACTCACAGACAAGATGAATTTTATCCAACTTACACTTGTTATTGCCACAACACATGGATGGGATGTGCATCAAATGGATGTGAAGAGTTCTTTTTCATAGATACCTTAATAATGAGATCTACATAGAGCAACCACTGGGGTTTTTTCAAGATTCCTCAGTTTTTAGGCTTAGGAATTCCCTCTATGGCCTCAAATAGGTCCCTTGGGCTTGGTATTCCATGATGGATACCTTCCTCTTAGCTTCAAGTTTCACCCGATTCCATTTAGATCCTAATGTGTATCTCTTATGACATGATTCATTCTTGATACTAGTACTTTATGTTGATGATCTTTCGATCATTAGGAGCTCTTCATTTTCTATAGTAGTAGTGAAGTTAGATTTATAGGACATATTTGACATGAAAGACTTGGGTTTATTGCATTACTTCCTTAGTATTGAGATTTCATAGTCCAAATCTAGGATCACTCTTGTACAACCCAAGTATACTCTTGATCTACTTGTTTGACTTCGCATATCTAATTGTAAGCAATCTTCATCTCTATTTCTATCTTGATTCAATCTCAAGGTTGATTGTACTCCACCATTGGTCAATGCTACCTTGTATCAACAACTTTTTGGTAGTCTCATCTATTTAACTCATATGAGGCCTAATATTTTATATGCAATAGGCATATTTTCAAGATTTATGTAGGAGCCTCATGAGCTGCATTGGAATGTATCTAGGATGATCCTTCACTACCTTTAGGGATATGGTATTCACTACATAAATGAAACAAAGGTTGACTTGGTTGGATACATAGATTTCGATTGGGATAGCGATACTCAAAATCATCACTCCACTGCAAGTTATGGTTTCCCACTGTGCCCTAGTCCTATTAGTTGGTCTAGAAAAAAGAAGAGTGTTATTGCTTATCATCCACAAAGGCAAAGTATAGGGTAGTTGTTAATGTAGCTACTAAGGCTCTTTAGATTTGAGTCATTCTCACCAAGTTGAACATTTCATTTACATAGCTCACAGTCATCTAGTTTGACAACCAAACCACCATCTAGATATACAAGAATCTAGTCTAGTACTAGTAGAACAAGCACATAGAGGTTCACATGTATTACACTTAGGAGCTCATTTATATTAACATCGTCGCCTTGGTATTTTACTAGATTTAGAGAAAGTTGTTGATATTTTCACCAAATATTTTATTGGGAGAAAGTTCATTCATCTATGATATTTTCTTGGGGTGTAGTCTACTTTAGTAGTAACATAATCTTTGGGAGGGGATTTCTAGTCTTTTTCATCTCTCTTTTGGTGGGGATTTTTTTTACAGCTGGGTTTTCTCCCTTTCTTTGCTTTTATGAGAGATTGCATTGTACTTGGGTAACTCATTAGTCCTAGTTGCCAAGACTTGGTTTCTTTGTGCCCACATAATCTATGCTCAAGGGGGGTGTTAGCATAGGAATTAAGCATGCTTAGAAGTGATAATGAAATACATATATTTTCTTCACCATTTTTATCCAATCACTTTCTTTTTCAAGCTTCTTTGTTGAAAAAGGGATCCTAGGATTAGTGTATAACTTCACCAAGATCAATCCTTTTCCAATAAACATTAGAAGCCAAATTGGAAAGGATATAAGATTGACTTATAACCTGATAGGTGAGTCAATCTACCTTGGATCTGCTTCTTTATTTCCTTGGAAATTGATTGAAATTAATTTTGATTTATTTAATTGATTTGACTATGAGACCTAATCTAAAGATAAAAAATTTCTACAATAACGAAATTGAATTGTCAAAAAATAAAAGTAGATATGAGAAGGACAAGGTATTGTGCACGTGTGACTAAAATTTGGGGCTAAAATAGCCAATCTAGGGTGTAGTACACCCGAGACTAAGCTCCTCTTTTTTTGGATCTAACTTCACAAGCTTCTAGCTCCTTGTGTACCTTCTATAATCTTGCTCTAAAATTTTTTCCTTCAGATTTCAACCTACAAAAAATTTAACAAAGAGGGGCAAGGGGTAGCTATATAGGAGTTTTCCTAAGTCAAATCCCTATTTTGGTATTTATACCTCCACAAATAGTCGAGTGATTGACTAAAATAATGTGTTTGCTCTTAACCTTAAGTGCATATAAGGCTATAATGAGCTAAAATGCTAAAAACCATACTCAAATGTGCTAGATAAGGATTCCTAAATGACATAAATGAGATCAACCCAAGAGAAAGTCGAATACCCTTAGGAAAATCTAAAATGCAAGAATACCTTTCTTAGGGTAGCAAGTAGATTGAAGCTTGAAGATGAGAAAAATATGAAAACAAGTCATTAGGTGGTTGAAGAGGGTCAAAGCAATCTCTAAAACCTAGATTCCATCATGCTCTTCCATTGGCATCAAACTGGACAATAATTGTAGGAAACTTGATTAAATCTAAAATTCTTCTTGAAAACTTACAAATTCAAATGTATTTTGTTTGAGTTTAGATGTCTTGTAATTACCTTCCTTAATTTAGAAATAATAATTCATGTTTATATAGTGGAACTTATGATAAATTAAATTTTAGGCTAACTCACTTAATTTTGAATTTTTAGAATTAAATTATTACCAAGGCCTAAATTTGAATTTACATCTCTAGAATTAGAGATCGACAAAGATAGGAAATAAATTTTTTTTAGGCAAAATAGCCAATCTAGGGTGCCCTGCACCCCAGACCAACTCTTTCACACTTAAAAAAATCTAATTTGGGAATTTAGAGTTCGCTAAAATGAAGACTTTTCCATGGTGAGGGCACTTGTCAAAGTTAATTTGATAATGTTTAATCGATAAGCCATTTTCTAGGCTAGTATAGACATATTTTCCTAGGCTGATAGGAAAATTTAGGGCTAAGGAATGTCTAAATCCATTGATGTGAAAGGTCACTAAATCCAGTTCTAAATAGAGTGTGAAATTGTACTTTCACTTGAAAGGGAGTACAATTTTTTACACTACATTTAGTCCCCACTATAGCAACCATATGAAACTACATGCATATGGAAGCTAAAGTACTGAGAGTAAATCATATCACAAAAGGATACCCAATAGGATAATGTAGAGGAAGTAGATTATTTGTTAAACGAGAGAATGAAGCCCCCAGTGTAGTAATCTACAAAACTCCAACATTAAGAACCCCATCCTGCAAAACCAACTTGTTAGAAAATTCAAAAATCATCCTAAACATTCAAACAAATGCACTAGTCCAAAACTTCTAAGGAGAATGGAATTTGAGGGTAGATGTATGTCCCATGATTTTGCTTGCTTTGTGGATGTGGGATCAGGGCAACAATCTCACCACATAAAATTGATTAGGTTTTTGATGCAAATTATTGTATTAAGGTCATGTAATCATAACATTATATATCAACAATCATATAACATTAAAAAAAGGAAAAACTATGATTTGAATGCAATAGACGACATCGAAATCAGAGTTTGCTAACTCAAGTTATGTTGATTGTAAGAGAGTGAAATATAGAAAAAGGGATCCTATGTCCCAAGTGTCTAGAAAAAAAGGATCTATGTGTCTTTCTCTAAAATTTCATTAGAAAGAGAGAATATCACAAAGGGATAGGATTGACTTTCAACCTCGAGGAGAGCCAACCCTATTTTAGGATCTTGGATCTCTACTTTCTTATGACAAAAATGATTGATTTGCAATGTTTTGGACTAATTTAAAGTGCATAAACTAAGTGGATTATATGACCTAACACTTGATATGCATAATTTTATGATAATAGAAACAAAAACAACTTGCAGGCATATCTAAGAAGTGTATAGAATAGAAAATCTACCTAGAAATATGGGTTTTGAGGTCATACAAGGACTCATTTGCCCAAGGGTGAATGGGTCTTTGTATAGGAGTTTTTCTCAACTTTTGGGGTCCTCTGGTGCAAGATCTTAGCTTTTGTTTCCTCTTGGTTTTACTATTTGAAAGTGAAAAATAAATTTTGAATTTGAGTTTCTTTGACTTGACAACAAATGCAACTTTGCAAAATTGCTCCTTTGATTGACTTTCAATCCTTCTAAGTTAATGGATTCCCTTAGAGGACCAAAGTCTAACACATCTCTCTAAGGATTGGATCTTGCATGAATTGGCTTGATTGATTGATGCTTGAATTATTGAAACCTACATCACAATGTTAGCTCCAAAACATGACATGAACACACATGAACTTTGACACGATGATATGATCTTGATTGTTGTTGTAGATGACTGATAAAATTTCTCTTCAATGCTCTTGATAATAATATCTTCTCTTGTGAAATTTGGATTATGTGCACAAGTTTGAATTGATAAAATAACTATGTATTATAGGTGTTTGTCTGATTTCCCAAAAATTAGATTCCATAAGCCGACATTTGAAACTTGAATTTGAATCATTAAAATGTTTCCAAAAGCATATTAAAAATTTGGTCCTAGAACTTAAAGGGGACCCATTTGCCCTTGGGAAAATGGGTCGTAGTGATGAGTCTAATTTATGGCTTAATTTTGGTAGAATTTATGATCTATTTGTTTAAGTTGTCATGAACCTTGATGAACTTGAATGTTGATATTTCCTCAAAACCATAGACATTGGGCCCAATTTTATCTCTACAAATCTTTAATGACATTGCCATGTTATATGGACTATCTGTGTTAATTCTACATGTGGATTAATGAATGTTCTTTAAGATGGTTACAGATATGCAATTATTGTATGTACTAATATTTCCATGCAAATATGATTCGAGGCCACTAAATTGATAAGATCCCGCCCGTTGAACATTCACCATAACAGTTAACAAAGTGGTCATGCAAAGGTCAACAAAGGGAAGACTATCAACGACAGGAGATTCCTCATGCATATCGAGTTGTAACCGCCTTGTAAAAGGTCTTTATTGTTATTGAGCTAATATAGGCATTACTATTGTGCTAAATCTACGTTGAGGCAAGCACGTCCAACTAGATTCCATGCATGCGTAACCACCTCTCCACTTTATCTGCTTTCCCTAAAATGGCGTCCTCCCAATTCATGGAGATGATTGCCTTGCTTAGTTAGTAGATTATTTTCCAATAAATAAGAGTTAGATGCTCCTTTTTAGGAGGTTGTGCGATCTGATGATGTACTTGCATTCTTAGTTTTCAGTAATACAACTACACTACTCTATTGTACTCATGTTTTCCAATGAATAAAATGAAGTTATAAGTCTATGCATCTGAGTTTACATTAGTTCTAGAGGAGACTCATCCAAGGGGGGCCACTTGGTGAGCATTTTTTCCTTTAGTTTATTTTAGTTTAGTTATTACTTTATGTTCAGTAATTAGTTAAGAATCTAGCACTGACTGCTCCTACAGCCACTAGAATTCCATTCTATGACTATTCCTACATCCAAAATAGACAGAGTAGTTTCCTATTTGTTTGCTCATATTTTTGTTTCTGTCATACATTTCAGCTTAGTATAGTTGTTGGTTGATGTTCAGTATTTATTTTATTTCTTTCTAAGCAATTCACTTTTAGCATTATGTTTTTCTTAGTTGTAGAATGAGTATGGCTACTTTGGATCCTTAGTGCACATACTATGCTGACCCATTTCAAGTTCACATCCCTGGATTAACAAGTTAAATGCACCTTCATGATGATTGAAATGACTATTCAGTTTAGATGTCCAATCTCTCAATCACAACTGTAAGGGCTTAGTTGTTAAATCATTGTAGGAGGCCAACACCTAGGACCTAAATCTAGGACACTCAATTTCCAAGGTGTTTTGATTAATGTTGGAAATTGTTTAATATAGGTTTCCCTTTCAAAAAATATAAATAATAAGGCTTTGGAATGCATAATATGGTAAATTAGAAGCTTAATTAAGTCTAATTAATTAAGGGGACCCAAACATACCATGAAAATTTAAAGGTATACAATTTTCTACACTATAGAGAGTATGGTATGAGAAACATATTACTAAATTTAACTATAAGTGATAATTATTTTATCTATTTGCCATTCATTTTCACATTTTTAGTTTGAGAGCTTAGAGAACTAAGATTTTTTTCCCTAAGAGTGAAAATGCCACAACGACAATCATACTAGATCCCAAGGCTTGAGGCTCTGTGAGAGCGCATTGCATGGGGGATGCTAACATGAGAGGTGAGTTACGTTTTCACTTTCCTTTTAAGTTGGATGCTTATTTTATGCATTTTTATATTTTTTGTGAAATTGGGGTGCCTTAGACCAACTTGGGCTCCCTAAACCTCTAAGGTCCCCCAGATCAGCATGGGAATCCTAAACCAAGAAGGGTGCCCCTGACTAGGCACAAATCTCTAAGACTTAATTTTCTTATTTGAAGTATATTTATCATCTAAATGTAATACCTGATAATGAATTTTTCTCTTGTTTGATAAAAGCCGCCACATATGTGAGAGCATTTAGGAGGGCACTGATTTTACTTCTCTAAGGGCAAGCCGCACAACTTTCCATCATAAAACAACAACATTATGTGTGGTTGGCTTATATTGGGTATACACCATGTCCCTGATGAGGTACCATGATGCTATGCTCATGAAACTCTTGGAGTGATGGGATGCAAACACCGAGCTACCTTTTGTCTTTCAATGGGAGAGATAGAGTTCCAAGGAGCCTGTAAAGAAATATGCAAAGGAAATAACCTTTCTTGTGTCCAGTGGTGAGTGCATCATAGAGGCGGTAGAACCTAGGACTCTATGGATAAAGCCTCTAGGATATGAGATTGATGAGAAAATAGCTGAGGGCCTCATTGAAATGTTGTTAAGCAATCCTAAGGATCCCTCTCTACCCCATCATGGTACATATGAAGAGAATTCTACTGAAGTGCATTTGGAAATTTGAGCACCTCAAAGGGAAAAATGAGTAAATAAAAATGTCAAGGAATTCTTTCAAATGCATTCACTCTCTAAGGATGATGTTGATAGGCCGAAGGAAGTTGCTGATGAAAAGAGGGATAGATCAACTGAAGTGCCCTCTAGGCCTAGAAGATCAGGAAGAGGATCTTCCACCACTACCTCTACATTACTTAAAACATTCGGTGCAACGACAAAAATAAAAGGAAAGAAGGTAGAGCATAGTGAACCTGCAACAATTGATGTAACTGCTTCCTCTAGACCTAGCACCAGAGCTTCTAAGAAGAGAAATATACCCCCTGCTGCACCATCTATCACTTTTGGAAGAAGAATAAAGAAAAAGGAAAATAGAAAAAGGAACATAAGCAATTCTATACAATAAGAAATTGATCTTGGATTGCAAGAATAAAACTAGATGAAAAGGAATAGAAGAAGCAATGCCTCCACCAACAGTGAAAAAGAAAAAACTATAGACAATGTTGAAATCTTATTCGATGAAGAAGATATAGAAGATGAAATGGAAGCTTTCAAAATTCATGTGCATGAGAAGAAGAGAGAAGAAGGAACATTAGAACCTATGGAGGACATACCTGGATCTCCTCTAGTAAGTGATCGTCCACCTCTAAAGATGGAAGCTTTAGTTAATAATATGATAGAATATGAGGATTTTCTAGCTATTGCTACGTTATTTGATGAAGTTAATAAAAAGGATAAGGAAACAATTGTAGATGCTTTTGTTCAATACATGGTTATTTTTAATGAGAATATGGAAACTATAAGGAAGAAGGTGATTGACAATGTATAGGAAGCTTTACTACAAAGAAGGAATGAAGTTGCAATTGTTGATGACAAAATGAAATTTGATGCTGTGAATACATATGGATCCTCCTTGTCTGAGGAAGATGTTGCTACCCTGTTAAATCAATGTTCTAAGTTGTTTAGGGTCAAATAGAGAGTCACTCTTCTAATGACTAAATATAAAGTTAGTACTAAAAGGTTGAGGCAAGAGACTCTTGATACAGTTAGGGAAATGACAAAGAATTATGGGATGAGAATCAATGCTTCATCTCATACAGTTCAAGCTCAGGAGCCCACTAATGTTATAGAAGTAAAGGATCATCCTGCTTTGAATATCGTTCCAATGATACACATATTGCTTTGGAGACGTCTACTCCGAATGATATAGAGGAAAAAACTAGTAAACACACTAAAGATCAACATAAGAATGACATTGGTAACAATTCAAAAGAACATCATGAGGATACTGAGAATAATGGAGAAGAAGATAAGAATGAAGATGAAGGAAAAAAAGATGAAAAAGGAAATGATGGAAAAGATGACAAAGATAAGAAAGAGGAGGAAAAGAAATACAAACCATCAAAAAAATCCTCTGAAGAAGAAGAAGAGGAAAATAAAGAAGAAAACAAGGAAGAAACATAGATTGGAAGAAGTGAAGAAGAATTCCCCAAGACCACAGAGTTATCAAATCCATTCAGAGAATCATCCGAAAGTACTCTTAAGGGCCTACTAACAAGGAAAACAAGGATTTAGCCTATGCTACCACCTCAATTGATTCAACTTCCATCACACCTAGCCTATGTGGATATAAGCAAGATGTCACTCGTACAAAGAATAAAGATTTGTGGTACTTTTCTTAACTCTAGAACAAAGTAAATTGAACATACTTATCAGAGAGGAAATGAATTGGTAAATGAAGCCATTAATGCTTTGCAAGAGGCTGCCCCCGGTGCCACAATTGATGATTCCTTTGCACCTATTGAAAACTTAAAATTCTTGGTTGATTCTATCAAAGAATATACCTCTAACCTTAAGATACAGACTGAGAAAGAGGAAATGTTGAGACTTCTAGAGAGTGGGTTATTGATTCTAAACGATAAATGTGCAATTGCACACAACAAGGTGTTGCAAAATTTGAAAGAGGTGAAGGATTGCACAAAGAGGAAGCCCAGGTACTATTTGTAGACTACATGTGATTGTTGGGAAAATATGTCTCAACCTTACAATTATATAATGGTTATTGTTGATAGGATATATATATATATATCCTAGTTACATTGATAGGTGTAATATACAAATGGCATCAAGGGGTAGAGTGGGATGCGTGTAAACAATTTTTTGTTAACTTTTTCAGGAAACTACTAAAATGGCTGACATACATTAGATAAATGATAAATTGTAAATCTAGACCATTAATTATTAGGTTTTAGATCTAATGGTGGATGCCTTGTTGGCTTTTATTTCCCTAGAATGTAACCCTATTTTACGAGGGTGTTATATTATGATTGTTGTAGAGAGATGGTGATGTATTCTAAGAGTCTAATAGCAATCATGTTATCTCTTGATCTCTAAGTGGTGATACTCTTGTGAGAATATTGCTCTACAAGTATATTGTAATCTTTGTGATTTATTGAAAAATATATTGGGTGGATTTTGGAGTGTGGGGTTTTTCTCTTGAAAGGGTTTTCCCCATGTAAATCACTGTGTCATGGTATGCATGATATTTATGTTTTTTTCTATTTAAGTTTCTATAACTGTTAAAGATCTGTAAAATTTTTGTATTATTCTCCTCTCAAGATTAGTGTAGGAAGTTCTTTCACCACCTTAGCTTCCTTGTAGTGATGGCCTAATGCCACTCAATGCATTAAAGGCTTAATGGAATAAATAGAGTCTCAACTCGCCAATGCCTCCAAAACCTACAAGATTGTAGATGATAGAAATTATATTGCCTGGACTTCTATTACAGAATTGTAGAGCATTTTTTTCACCCTATAGAGGCAGAAATAAGATGCTATGAGGCGGTTTGGAAAACTTGGAGATCTGGTAATGTATACACACATTCCTATATCAAGCGACTTGGTGGATGCAGAGAAACTAGACAAGATGAATCTTAATCCATCCACTCCAAAAGAAGGAGAAGAGTGCTTAGTACAACTATAATCATTGCATGAAGCACTTATCAGAGCAAAGTGGATCTGGGATGATGGAAAGCCTATTTGGGAAGTTATTCTGAAGGAGTTACAAGGTGGCCCTAGTTTCTGTTAAATGTTTATGTTTACCCTTTGTCCTTGATGTCAAAGGGGGAGAAGGTTTGGTAGGGAGAAGGTTCTATATGAAGGATCTGTGTGAAGAAGGGAGAAAATATTGGTGTAAAGATTTTTTTTTTATGCATATATCTGAAAGGGGGAGTTAAGTTCACACAATTTTAGTTTGGAGTGTGAAAATAATTTTTATTGCTTCATTTTTGGCACATGTTTCCATCAATGAAAAAGGGGGAGATTGTTGGAAGAATGAATAAGAAGCCCTCTAGCGGGTTGTCATTGATGCCAACATTGGTTTGTGACAGTTTTTGTTCATCCAATAAATAGTGATTCAGGTACTCTAATCTGGTAATTTGGTCTGGAATTTTTCATATAATAAGATCTACCTATGCAGTTTTAATATGTTAATCAAGACTATTAATTGCAACTATGTACAAGTTTTTAGTGATTTTGGTTGAATAGGTTGAGAAATATAAATGACATAATTTTGGCTTACAACTTTTGGTATAAGTCTTCTTCTGGCTAACATGGTTATGTGGTGTTCACTTCGTGAATGTTTAAAGAGTTCTCTATTAGGTCAAGGTTGACCTAATTTATAGCTTGCACATTTTTTGAGTGCCAAAGAAGTTTTGGTTTAAGCCAACAAACTATTTTTGAATCAAGTATGTTTACACCTAATTAGGCCGACCTAATTGATGTATGTTGATGTAAGTCAATATATATGAATGAATTTTTTTTATAGAGAAGAAATATAAAGACATATAGATAGAGATGTATATGTGTGTTATTGAAAATTACAAGTAGTAGTGTGTGACAGTGTGTTATTATGTGAAGTTGTTGGAAGTTTATGTGAACCTACAAACTAGTGCAAGATTTTATTGTCTAGAGCTTAATTGGAACTAAACTCAGCACACAAAAGGTGTATTTCATCAGTTCATTCTTTTGGTAGTGAGCCACACTCTTTTATAATCATTTCAGGCTGTGAGAATTTCAAGGAAAGTGAGTCCTAGTAGTGTGCCCTATAATATCTTATGATTGATTATATTATATTGTGAGATAATCCTCATCGTGGTTTTTCCCATTCTAGGTTTTCCACATAAAAATCCTAGTGTTCATGTGTCATGTGATGTTATGATTCCTTTCATGTTTTTGTTCACTGTTGCAGCTAGATTTGTTTTAATTATTGAATGGTTAATAGTTAAATGGTTTAGTAGAATACCGATTCACCCCCCTCTTAGTATTATGGGTGTTCAACATAAATAACTAGTTGTAGTGTGATTAAATCTATTATGTTTATTAATATTTGACATTTTGAAGCTTTAAAAAGTCTTACTGGATGATTTAGATGAGATGAAATCATCAAGGGCTTCATCTAACATATCAAAATCATCACTACTAAAAGGCTCATTATATGTATAATAACATTTTAGAAAGAGATCTGACATGATAAAATTATTCTACTTTCTTCAAGAGATTAATTACAAAATTTATTGCAATATTCAATTTGTGTTTATGCCTCTTAACACTAGTTATGATTGAATGCAATCAGTCAAGTCTATTACAAACATAATATTTAGAAACAAGTTTTAAAGTTACACAAAGAGTATAAATATTAGTTTTCCTATTAAATTTGTTTAAAACTAAGTAGATTAGGAGTGTTAGCATCCTAGACAAGAGGTACAAGCTTTTAAATTTTTGAATTTTTGTGATAATAATTATATCGAATAGAGATCTAAGACTAACATAGTCTAGGTATGATTGAATTAACATAATACATGCTTGAAATCAATAGATGTCTCTGAGCGGGAAAGGGCACTATGGTTTTTTTTTTTAAATTCTTGAGGGTAGTGATAATGATGATGAGGATTTGGAGGACGTTTTTGCAGTTTTGTGGCTACATGTTGGTTGTTTTACTATCTTGTGTTGTTTTCCCATGTTGGGTTTTGTGCTTAAGGTGTTGGAAATATTCTTTGCTCTGTCCTTTCCTTTGTTTGGCTTGTTTGGGACTCCTTTGAGGTATATGGTTGGGTTAAGGTTAGGGATTCTGGTCCCTCCCTTGTCTGACATGCTTCTTACTATCTTATTATTTGCCTTCTTTGGATAGGTGTGAGCTATGGATGTCTTTTACCTCTTTTTCTTGACCTATGGGCGGTCAGGCTATTGCTTGAACTTTCCTAGTAGCTCATATTTTGGTGTGTGCTTCTGGTGCTTCTTTGTGGTGGCTCTGTCTTTCATTACTTTCCTACTTTGCCTCTTTTTTGAGGTTGTTGGGATTGGCTTGGTGCTTGGGAAGTTTGTTTTGTTGTTTGGGTTATTTTCTCAATCCCTCTTTTGTCTGGAGCTCTCTACTGCATGGTGGATTGGGCTCTACCCGGTTCTGAATATGTTATTGTTCTTGCCTGAGGGCGACTTGTTTTTCAAAACTCTTTCTTTCCATCTATTGTCTAAGACTTTGGTGGCTATGGGGTTTGTGTTTTTTGGGACCTTTTGGTCTGAGAAGGAGTTTATCTTGGATTTTTTTGAGCCTGCTTTGGGAAAGCTTCTCTTGGTGTTTGAGGAAGCATCTGGGGGTTTCTCTCTTGGAAGATCTTTAACTATGTGTTGTTGGACTTATTGACTAGTCTTTAGGGGTTGATGCTCTACCTTGTGGGAGAGTTAGCTATTGCAGGGGAGGTGTGTTGGGATCTTTGCCTGTGTTTGTGGTTGGTAATCGACTTATGTGGCTTTCTCTGTGGTCACCCATAGTTGCTTTGTTGTTGGTTTTGAAGGTTTGTGAGGCCATCTCTTGTTTGTTCCAAGGGAGATGCGGGTTTGTCACTTGTGTAGTGTAAAATGGTCTGTGCTAGTGGATTTGTGCTGCTAGTTTGCTACTATAGACATGTATTTGATGGGGGTTGTATTTAGAGCTCCTTTGGAAGTTTGGTTGTTTCTCACAACCTAGGTGGGTTTGAGGTTAATGAGTATTGGAGCTTCTTTCTTTGTTCTTACTTTCTTCTTGTTTCCTCATTTAGTGATTTCTATTGAGGTGGAGTCAAATCCTTTTAAGGTGGAGTTTGGGGATCTAGATGAAATTAATGTTTTCGTTCTTTCTTTCTTCCCACTTTATCATCTTGTGACTAATATTGAGGTGGAGTTATATCCTTTTGAGGTGGTGTGTGTGGATCTAGATGAAAGTAGTGTTCTTCTTTGAATGATCCCTTTTCTAGCTTCTCCTATGGAGGTGGAGCTATCTCTTATTATGGTGGAGATTTGTTTGGCTGGAGGGGCTTGGTGGTGCTACTGTGGAATTTTGGCTACCTTTTACTCTACTTTGTTGTCATACTCTTCTATTGAGGTGAAGAGTTTTGGGAAGTTGGAGTTATTTTTGGGTGCTTCTATTGCCTTGTTTCTTTCCCATTTCATGTCTCCTATTGAGGTGGGGTGTGTGATTGGTTATGGGATCTCGACAACAACTTGTGATTCTTACCCCTCTTTTGGTAAGAAAATGTTAGGATCATTTTTTTCTTTTGAGTGGAAGGTCTGCTACAGTCTAGTTGCTGTAGGTGATTTGTGGCTTGATTGTTTCAAGCAATCTTTTGGGCTTGCAGTATTGTGGGCTATTTCTTGTATCAAGGCCTTTGTTGTTTCCTTGTCCTTGACTTAGGACTGGTTCATGTCCAAAGTGTCCTATTGCTCCTAATTGTGGTGCTAGGTTTGGGTTATTATTTTTCTTTGACTCGGGACTGTTGTTGGTCCTAAGTGTTTTGTCACTCCTGGTTTCTGGTGTTTAGGTGTTGTTTGTGTTGCTGCTGAACTACTGTGGTGTCTCCATTGGTACTGTTTCTTTGTTTTGTTGGAAAATTTTGAGATTTTTCTGCTTGGAAGTATCCTTCTCTTAGTTTTGTAAAAGGTTCTTGGTCCTTTCAAAACCTTTCTTACCTTATCAAAAAAATAGTCTAGGTATGAAACTAAAAATGCTATAGTTTTCCCCAATTTTGTAAACATATGACTTTAATGTAATAGCCTCATGTATACTGTGTCCTTCTCTGTGCTTGTGAACAACTCTCCTTTTGATATTTTCAGAAGTTCTAGGGGGGTGTAGCGGGGGACCCAATTTCTCCCTTTCTTATTATTCTTGCTGAGACTCTAGGCAGATCGTTGCAACGTAAGCTTTCAGTGGGTGCCTTGAGAGGTTTGAGACCTTCTTCTTCATCTCCCCCTTGTGGGCACCAACAATTCGTTGATGACACCCTAATTCTGGGTGAAGCTTATATTGAGCTAAAGCTATTGAGGTGACCCTTCAAAATTATGAAATGGCTTCAGGCCAATTGGTGGGCTTCCCTAAAAGCATGATCTTCTTCCTTAACACTCCTAAAAGAAGGGCATAGAGAATTGCTGGTATTATTCAATGTTCAGTGGGGTCTCTTCCTTCTTCCTACCTTGGGTTGCCATTTGGAGCTAATTCATCTCATGAATCCTTCGTGAATGGTCTGATAGACAAGTTCAATGTGAAGATGGTTGGTTGGAAAGGAGTGTTGCTTAGTTAGGCTAGTAAGTTGGTTCTCATCAAATTGACTTTATAGAATTTTCCTGTATATGCTCTTAGTCTCTTTCAAATGCCTCGTAAGTTTTGGGAGAAAATTGAATGTATCTAGAGGAAGTTTCTTTGGTCAGGAGTGGAGGTTAAAAAGAGATTGAGTTTAGTCTCTTGGGAGGAGGTGTCTCGATCTAAAAGTCAAGGGGGTTTGGATCTATGTAGGATTAAGCCTTTTAATTTGGCTCTTATGGCCAAGCAGCTATGGCATTTCCTTTGTAGGAGGAGTGGGGAAAAATTTTGGCCTCTAAATATCTTCCTCAGGTGGAAAAATTGCGGGAGTTTCTAAATAAGGACTTTTCTCCTCCTTTGGGTTATTTCTTCTGGAATTCGATGTCTAAAGCTAGAGGGGTGGTTTCTGCTAGTTTATTTTGGGTGGTTGGGGATGGCCAGGATATTCTTTTTTGGGATAATTGGTGGTTTGGACATTGTCCTCTACGTGAATCTCATTGGGTGAATCCCTGGAGGGACTTGTGTTTTCATGAATTTGGGAGGCATGTGCTAGATTACATTGTTAATGGGGAATGGAGGAAGATTCATGAGGTTTTCCCTGAGCTAGTGGACCTCTTTAATGAGTTTTCCAAAATTCACATCCCTATATCTCATCGTAGGGATAAGGTGATTTGGAATAGACTCCTGAGTGGAGCCTTCTTAGTGGCCTCTGTGTTTAAGTCTTGTAATGGTGTAGTTGGCCCTAGGCTGCCATAGGGCTTAGTTTGGTTTTTGCAACTTATCCCTAAGATTAACATGTTTCTATGGTTGCTGGTATAGGATAAGATTCTTACTATTAACAATTTATGGAAAAGGGGTTCTCTATGCCAAATAGATGTTACCTTTGTATGATGGATGTGGAGGATAGTCACATTTTTTTATTGGTTGTAGCTATGCTCAAGAAATTTGGTCCCTTTTTCTCAAGCTTTGGCATGTGGAGTGGATTTTTCTTGGCTCTGTCTGGGATCCTTCATCCAATCCTTCTTTGAAGCTTCTTTGGTTTCTCGTTTTGCCGCATACTCTTTAGAGGTTATGGAAGGAGGGGAACAATAGGATTTTTAGAGATACTTCTCTCTCTCCTATCTCCCTTTTCTTCAAAACTATCTCTTCTATTAAGGAGAATTTGATGTTGGTGGTGGATAAGGTTGACATTCTGGGAAGAGTGCAGGTTTCTGGTTACGATACTGAGGTGGAAAGCAATTGGAAATTGTCCTTTAACATTGCCAAGCCCTTGAGGAAGGCTAATCTTGCGAGGGATGTGGTGGCTTGGTTTCCTCCTCCTCCAGGATGGTTCAAAATCAACTTCGATGGTTCAACTAAAGGTAATTTGGATCTTGCTAGTTGTGGGGGAGTGTTAAGAGATCGTAATGGTAGGTTTGTTTCAATAGTGGCACTCGCTTTGGGAATCTAGACAAACCACCTTGTTGAAGCAACAACCATCTATCATAGCATCAAGAGGGCTATGGATTTGAGGATATCTAATCTTTGGATCGAAGGTGATTCGTTAAACATAGTGAATTGCCTTTAGAAAAGGTATGCTTCACCATAGTCTATTAACAACTTTATATCTGATGCCATTTCTTTATGTGATGGATTTGAAGAAATTTACATTTCTCATGCCTATAGGGAGGTGAATGCAATAGCAGATTGGTTGGATAATTGTGGTGTGTCATCGGCTAGATTGTGGGTGGAGGATGACGTCCTTCCTATTGATTTAAGGATCCCTATTATTAATGAGATTCATTAATTTTTTATTTTTTCCCACCTCCTTGATCTTGGGTTTGTGTGGGTATCATGAAATTTGCTACTTCATGGGACTTATCGTACAACTTACACTCATTGGAAATTGTTGCTGCTTGTAGTTGAGCTGTCTAAGTGTCCTATTCATTATATCCTTTTGGACTACTCTCAATTGCTTCACACTTTCTAGGTCATTTTTTGGATATTTCCCTTGCTTTTCTTTGGTTGTGCTTTCTGTCTGCAAGTAAATCGATGATGGGCTGGGATAGGTGTCGCATGGAGCCTTTGTCTTATGAAGAAACAAGAGCTAATGCTAGAGTTTTGGAAATTCTATAAAGCGGCGGGGTTACTCCATTTATGGAGAGACTGAAGTGTTTCAAATCCTTGATTTCTAAGGAGTTTGTTGATGCTTGGTATGACCATGTGGTGAGTATGTTTGGTAGGGATACTACCATTACTGAAGATTTTACTGCCGAGGTCATGGGTTTGTCCATGGAAGGCAAAAAATTCTACAGGGACAAGAACATTTCGCAATCTGCTAGGAAAAATTTCCTCCGTGACAGGGAAAGGGCTAAAATGGCTCATTTGAACTATGGAGGCTATGACGAAACAAAGATTAAACTAATTTGGCAGGAGGTTGTAGTGGCATTGATGCGCTACTTCACTCTTGATGGCAGATTCATGATGCTCTATGGTCATCACTTTGTTATGCTCAATCACTTTCACCATGGTAAGCTAGTTTCTTTCCCTTTTTATCTGTTGATGTCTATGGAAGAGGGTATTTTGAATTATAGAAAAAACCCCAGGAATCCTTATCTATATGAAGGATTAATGCTACTTATTGTTGAGTTTATTAAAGCTAACTACATTGTTAGGACCCCTCGGTCCCCTATTTCTTAGAAGAAGGGGAAAGGAAGTGGGAAATGTAGGATTGAGGAGATTCAAGAGTCTGAAGGTATGGAGATTGAAGAACACTTAGAGGGTTGGTCTAATGGCTATGATATTGATTTGGATTATACTCCTTCAATGGGTGTTGTTAAGCCCTCATCCTCCAAAGCTTAGCGTGCTAAATGCAAGTTGAAGGTTCTTGAGGGTGTTGTTGAGGGTTTTGCTGGTAAGAAGCCTAAGGCCTGTGCTAAGGAGGAGGATGTTAATCTTAAGGAGGTGGTAGGTAATATTCAAGGTGAGAACTCAGGTATTGGTGGGTCCCCTATGGATGGTAAGGGGAATTCAGTGGTCAATCTTGATGACTCTGCTAGGGGGCTTGCTTCTAAGGAGTGGGGGAAGGCCAAGCTTGTTTCTGAGGATGTGTTGGTTGAGGATCCTTTGGTTGGTTCGCATCAGGGCAAGGGCATGTTTTGGGAGCGATGGATTTTTCTCAGGCCTTGGTCCTTGTCAAAGAAGGGGTTGATATCTCCTTTAATTTGCTTATGTGGCTTGTTCAAGAAATTTAGGAGCTTCATAACAAGCATGATACCATTGCTAGATGCAACATCTCTACTCTTCGTAGTCTTAAGGAGCAGGAATGTATTTATGGGATTTCCAAATCCTTGAATACCAATGTGGGTTGTATGGTGGAGGCGCTTGCTACTCTGAAGAATGACCTTGGTCTGAGAGTGGCGGTCATGGAAAGACAAAATAGGCAACTTAGAAGGGACATGGACACACTCATTAATATAATCAGGGAGAAGTTGGAGGCCTCGGCGGAGGGTATGGTTTTCCTCAACTAGAAGGCTAAGGAGATGACCGGGAAGGGATTGGTTGATGTATCATATGAACTTGGATCATGGGGAAGGTGTTGGGTTGGAGGTGTATTCGACTGATTTGGTTGCTGGTCTGAGTGTTCGTATTTAAGGAGAAAAACTAAGAAAGGTAAGAAGAATATTGCTTGTGATGTTGAAGAAATCATGGATACACATGATAGGTTGGCAGCCAAGGATTTGGAGGTTGCAAAAATGCTTAAAGATTTATTGTAATGGTCATTTGGCGGCCTTTCTATTTTTTGTTTTTTGGCTGTTTTGGACTACTAATGGTGTGCTGATGGTTTGTTAATCAGTTGGTGTTTTTGTTGCTTTTGGGTGGGCAGTCATTTGTCTTATCTTTATTGCCACTTTCTTTTTTGTTCAGGGTTTTAGGCACCCTTCAAAACCTGTTTATCATTAATAAAAAACAAACCCAAGTTTCCCTTTTTTTTTAAAAATGATATTTTTTCAACCAATTCATGCATTGATTTAGAAAATTACCTAATTTATCTATAAATTTGATGTATTTATAAAATTCAAATGATACTGTATTTCCAATTATTACAAAAAAATAAAATAAAGAACACTTCTTTTCCAATGCAAACACACTTTTTACAAAAAAAAGGAGGTTTAATTTATGAAGATTTGTTTGATAATTTAGATCTAAAGGACACACAATATAAATTAGAAGATTTATCTAGTGTAGGATATGTCAAGTTTGCCAAAATGTGATGTGAAAAAAGAGGTCCTAGGTCTGGTGGGTAGAGTGCTAAGGTCAATTTTTTTTTGCATCAATATTAGAAGCCAAGCTGACAAGGTGATAAGATTGGCTATCAACTTGAAAGGAGAGTCAATCTTCCTAGACTTGGTTCTTTTGTTTCCTTGAAAATTTATTGAACCTAATGTGAATTAATTGATCTATTTAACTATGCAACCTAATATGAAAATACAAATTTTCCACATAGATGAAACTGAAATGTCATGGACTGAAGACAAATCTGAGAAGGGCAAATTTTTGTGCATCTATCCTATAAATTTAGAGTTGAATTAGGAGAGAAGTGTAGATCTCGATCTACAACTTTCTGGTATGAAGCCTACAAATCTACACTCTATAAATTTCTTCTTTGTAAATTTTCATCTTCAGATTTGAACTTGCAAAATCACAACAAAAAGGGGGGAAGGGATGGCTATATATGAGTTTACCTTGGTCAAACCCTCATTTTGGTATTTGTACCTCCATGAATAGCTCATTGATTGATTGATAAAATGTATGTGCTCCTAACATTAAGTGTGTCTAAGGCTATAATGAGCTAAAATGATAAAAATCCTACTCAAATGTATTAGAGAATAATTCCTGAATGAAATTGAACAAGGTCAAACCTTGAGAGAAAGTCAAATACCCTAGGGAAAACTATCTAAAATGCATAAATACCTTTCTTAGGGAAACAATTAGATCAAAGTATAAAGATGAGAACACTTTGAAAATAAGTCATTAGGTGCTTGAAAAAAGCCAAAGCCATCTCCAAAACCTAGATTCCATCATGTTCTTCTATTGGAATCAAACTCCAATCATTGTGCTAACTTGAATAATTTTGGAATTCACTTTGTAAATCTATAAAAGTTGATGTATTTTGGTAGGGCCTAGCTGTAATTGTAATTGCTTCTCTTCTAATTTGAAATAATAATTCATTTTTATATATTGAAACATGAGAATAAATTAAAATTTAGGTCGACTCATTTAATTTTAATTTTTAGGGTTAATTTACTGCCAAGTTTCAGGTTTGAATTCACATATATGAAATTTGACTAACAAAAAATGGAAATCAAAATTTTTGGGAAAAAAACCTAGACTAACTAGGTGTTAGTGCCCTTGTCCATCCCTTTTACACATTCAAATCTATTTTGAAAGTCTAGGGTCTACTCAATCAAGACTTATCCAAAAGATGATCACTTGTCAAGGTCAACTTGGTGACATATGATCGAAAAAAACACTTTTTAGAGTAGCAATACCACGTTCTCCTAGGTTGATAGGAAAGGTCAAGGCTAAGTAATGCCTAAAATGCATTAATGGAGAGATTACTAAAGAAAATTCCATTTAATAGAGTGTGAAATTATAATTTCACCTTAAGGGAGTACAATTCACGATGCCATGAGACCAATAAAAAATAATTAAAAAGTATATATTTGAAATTTTTTATAAAAAATATCTTTATCAAAATTCACTATAATACACATCTTTCCCCAAAAAGAATTAAAAAACTACTTTTATTTATGTCAAGTTATATTGTTCTTACATGTGTATGTTATGAACCTAAAAAAGTGACTTTTAAAAAGTGATTTTGGTACGTGTTCTTATTAAAAATTAACTTGTATCATCTGGATATTAGAATAAATTATTTTTTTGAAAACTAGAATCAAAATAATACATTTCATATTAGTATAATTTCTTAAGATTATATATGTAAGCATTACAAGATGGGCACCCTTGGTCTCCTTGTGCTATGGAGCATAACTCTCGAGTTTGTGACATGGATTAACCACCTCCTGTGGATTCATTAACTTTGGTAGTTGTAGTAGGCATTAACAGGTCAATCTTTTGGTGCAATGACAAATGTCTATGCAACAATTGGTATTAGAGTCCAGGTCATGGGTTCGAACCCCTCGCTTGTGCTAGGGGGATTATTGCAAGGTGTGTTCCATTGGTCTCCTCGTGTTGTGTAGTGTAGCACTCAAGTTCATCACATGGCTTAACTGCCTCCCATGGATTCATTAACTTTGGTGGTTGTATTAGGAATTAATAGTTCGATCTTTTGGTGTAATGGTAATTGTCTGTGAAACAATAAGTGCTTCAAATGTTTACTCCAACTATGACAAACTTTTATTTTCAACAAAAATACTTCCACTTTTTGGCTAAAAAGTGGACCCAACTTCTTGCATTGAACCTGCTGTTTTAGGTTTTAATTTTATCACCATTATATATATGAGGATCACATTAGTTTAAGGTAGGCTATTCATTCTTTCATTTTTTTTTTATCTCAACTCAGTTTAACTAATTTATGTGAGGAAAAATAATGCTTCCCACATTAAGTAATCCATGATTTAAATGCTAATAAGACTAAACCTAAATATAAGGGGTTCATATTGAAATATAAATGTTGAGATTTAAGTAAGAGTGAAATAAAATCACCAAGAGGGAAGATAGCTTAAATCTAGAATTTAGGTTGATGTTTATTATGACATTGTTGATTAGATAATGTGTTATGATATAAGATTGTTAAATGTGATCTCAATACAAAATAGATATCAAGGACCTCAAATAGAGATGGTTATTTTTTTGTTGAGGATAGAACTACACAAAGCAGTCTAATCCTAGACTAGGTCATTCCATGTAACCTAATCTAATTAGTGTGAACTTGTTTAAGACATGCAATATTTTGAAACATGCTAGCCTCCTTTACTTGTTCATTGAGCAAGGGTTGTGCTAAAAATAATAGTAAGGCATACTATAGGATTAGGGGAAGATCCTCAACTTCTTTAGTAATAGTTAGTTCCCTTGGCCATTATACAAAGATAAAACATGCTAATTAGAGATGTCAATATTGATGAAGACTAATGATATTATGATTGAGTTCTCTAAATGCACTCATTCTTATGGTAATTCTTGATGTATAATATGTGATGATAATATTGACCTAGAAGATGTCTTTAAATATATATTCCTTGAGAAAATGTAAGATTTTAGCACGTGAGTCAACATGACACTAATAATATTAAAGGAAAGTTGGCATGGAGTAGGAAACTAATAATTTGAAATAGATGAACTAAGTCATGTCATGTGATCTAATCTAAGGACTAGATTGCTTCACATGATATTTTAAAGTGAGAAAATATTCAAAATAAGGATTGGGATTCATGTGGTTGATTTCTAATGGCTAAAATGACACATGACTACTGAGTTTAAGGGTGATTTTCAATTATTACACCAAATAAATCAGATTGAATGATAAAATATATATTTATGATAACAATGTAAAATGACATTAAACAAAATGTTTTTGATTAAAAAAAGAGGGTAAGGGCCTTGGTCCTAAACAAAAAACAATTAAAAAACTAGCACTTGCACCCCAATGAAGTGCAATACTTACGCCGATAGGTTGAGCCCACATTATTTACGGCCATGAAAAGCAATGGGCGACATAAAGAAAGAAACACGATCTATCTCACCTATCCCTCTCTACCGGATTCTGATCTGATCCTGATCCTGATCTGATCTGATCTGATTCCGATCTATCCGTGATCCGTTTTCTCTGGATCTCGATCTGATCCTGATTTAACGTGATCTTTAAAATCCTTTGCCTCTCTATCCCTCTTTCCCTTTATCTCCTCCTCTCTCTCTTTCTCTATCCTTCCCTCTCTACTTCTTTACCCTCCTCTCCAACTCATTCCAAAAACAACACTTCCTATACAACTTTAGTTTTTCATTTTTCTATTTGTTTATTGTTTGGATTTTATAACACTGAACAAATACCAAGTAGTTTGTCCTTTATGACCTCCATACTAACAAATATCGGCCATTCTACAACCTCTGAGACTCTGAAAAAAGCTCTGCTTTCTTACACTATTAATTTTTCATGATATTCTTCAAAGATTCATACAATTATTGCTACCAAGAAACTTCTAATGGAGACTAAAATGTATTCGCACCTCTTCCATAGACATTGTATTGAAAAACATTTGGCCTTTGAAGATAGGTTGCTAGATGGTAGTTGAGCCTTGAATTTTGGGGAAATGAAAAATCTCATTGAAACCTACTAGTAAGTGGATGAAAGTTTCAACGCTTATTGCCATTTAGCTATGTTTTGGAACACCGTTATCCCTCATCCACTACTTCAGTTTGAAAATTAAAATGCATAAATAGATTGTAGCATGTGTCGAAAGCAATCACTCAAAAATAATGCAAATTAAAAAAGTAGGTATTAAATAATAGTGATTCCCTTCAATAATGTATTTTTTGGTAGGATATTTGCTCCTAACGCACTGCCACTATATAGTATTTTGCAATGAATCTAATATGATTGCTTCCTAACCATTCATTTATGCAGTGATAATGATATTGATTAAATCTTATTTTATATAAAATAATAAAATTATATACATTAAGATTTTATTTTATAGATACACATAATATATAATTAATATATTTTTTAAAATAAAATAAAAATTATTTTTTAAATAAAATAAATAAAATAGTATAATAAATTTTTAATATAATAAATAAATATATACTATAAAGACAAATAAAAATAAATAAATAAATAAAAACAAATAAATTAATAAATATGATAAAAATATAATAAATTAAAACAAATAAATAAAATAAATAAATAAATACTATAAAAATAAATAAAAAAAATAAAAATAAAAATAAAAAAATAAAAAAAATAAAATATAAATAAATAGTGAATCCAACTTCGACAACACGATGGCTGTCCGTTAATTTTTGTGTCAAATCTACCATTGCCCCCCAATTTGCTCGATTTTGAGAGTCCTCTGTCAGAGTCCGTTGTATCCATTGAAGAGAAAATCAAAGAGCCGTTTCTTTGCCAGTTTGCTCCGCTATTTTCGCCTCCATTTATATAGCAAGGAGACTTTCAAGCCTCTCCCTGTCTGCAGCAATCCACTGTGTTTCCATTGGCGTAGAATTTGGCGTCTGAATTCTGCTATCTGTAACCATTTCAAAGCTCCGCTACATTTAGCTAAAAGTTGTTTGAAATTATTCCGCTTCCTCGAGATGCCAATAACCTCCTCAACTGCCAGCCTCACTAAATCACAAACAAAATTTAATATCACATTGAATGGCACAAAATTTTGCCAACCTCCAATTCGTGGGGTTCCCGCCGGCGTCATATTGGGGGAAATGCCGGTGGTGTTCCCCCACGTAGAATAGCCTATCGGCTAACAAGGCCGTCAGGCCACTAATTCAAACAAAAGCAAAGGCCTCTAGGCCAACCAGAGAACAACACAAAGTTAAAGAGAAATAGTCATTGAGAGAAAAGACCAAAAAAGTCCACAGGCCTCAAAGAGACAGGCATGTAGGCCGGGATAAACCAAAAAACAACAAAAGAAACTAGCCTTGGAATTTGATGGTCTATTTGACATTTTTTCAATTTTAGATCATATATTACAACTTTAAAAATTATTAGACCGTATAATTTAACTTACTATATTTTTATTAAACTGTGAAAAAATATTATAAGCAAAATATAATATATATCATTTAATAATTTTTATCATAAAAAGATAAATTTATTTAAAATATAATATAACTTTTATGAATATTTTTTAATATGAATTTAGAAACTTTTGACATTTTTATAATATTTATCATTTTTTTATATTAATTTATGTGATTTATAATATTATTATAAAAATATATATTAATTTATAATCTTTTCAAAGTAGAATATATAATTATTTTTAACTTTTATAATATATTTAACAAGATTTGTTTTTAATATGAACTTAGAAACTTTTGTTAATTGATAATTATAATAGTAGATTTTTATATTTATTACTAATAATTATCACTATTTTCTAATTTTTCAAGATATTGCATTTATAAAAGATTTTATATAAAAATTCATAAATGACCAAATTGTCATAAAATTTTCATATGACAGGTAGGGGTGACCGTCAAATTTCAGGCCTGAAAGAAACCTACTAATAACAAGATTACTCCTTTTGACTATTCATTAGGTTCCATTCTTGTTTGAGCAGGTTGTTCCTCCAAGTGTCTTTAAGAATACACAGTATGCACTTTCATTCCTTACAATTGTTAAATATTAAAATGATTGTGTCAAATAATAATATTACTTTCCATTAATTACAAAAATGTCCAAAAGATAAATTCCTCTTCTATTAATTTTGAATATATATTAATCTCTTTTTATTTTTAAATAAAAAAAATACTTCCAATTTAAATTTTTAAAACTTATCTTACTAAATAAATTAATGTTTTTGAATCAATAAACATTACATTTATCAATCCATTAATGTGCAACAGTAATAAATAATAATCATATTTTAAAAGGGAAAAAAAAGTTTTTAATAAATGCAACTTTCATCCATTAATTTAATTGAAAATCTCCATCCTAAATAGATTATGCCAAAATAATAATTGGCATACAATTTAGAAAATGAAATATGATGAGATAGGTTGTCCTTTTCTCTAAGTTTGAGCAAATGGATCAGGCAAGAACAACGATTTTATGTTCAAAGTATTAACTCAGTACAAAATCATAGCAATGGAGTTCTCATAAAGATTGAAAGGAATAAATAAAAGTAAACACCTGAATTGGGTGTTCATACATTAAATCTCAAGAAGTTTCTTAACGTCCACCAATCAGTTTTAATCAAAGAGAATAATTAAACAGGGAGGGGACAAGATATTTTCTTTTTTCTTTTGCGGCTGCCACTTTGAAGTATGAGCGAATCTCCAAAGTATTAGCAAGAGAGGAATTTATTATTAATTATATTTCTGTCATCGTAACACTTTTTAAAACACTAGATGTCGAATATCGAGTTACAAATATAAATTCGAAAGAATTCTTTCTAATTTTATCCTTAATTGAAAAAAAATTATGTGTTATATAGTAAGCGTCACTTTTTAAAAATGTTGTTTTATAGTGAGGTCACTTTTTAAAAATGTTGTTTTATAAAGAAAACTAGTTCTCAAGAAAGATGGAAAAAGAAGTACAATATGATTCCAAATTTTTTGGAAAAAATATATTTAGAATCTATAAATAAAAAGAAGTACAATATGATTTCAAAAACTCTAAACCACGGTGGGATCACCCCTAGTCATCATATTATGCTTTAGAAAATATATTTTTTCATATATTTTATTTTTTTATTATATTTATTTTATATTTTTTAATCAATTTGTGTAACTCACTATATAAAAATAAATATCTCTATTGGACACAAATGTATAAAAATAACAAAGAATGAATTTCTTTTTGAAAAAATGAACATGTATGTGCATTAATATCATTTTACAATTTAAATAATAATTTTAATTTGAGTATATACAAAAATAGATGAATTATAGAAAAATATGTATCTAAATTACAATAATTCTCATTTAGAATTATAAAAAATAAAATAAACAATAAAAAGCTAAAAAAAATACACCTCTATCAATATTAATGATCTATGATTAAAATTAGATAAATGCTTTTTTTAGAAATAATGAATATGTATGTGCGTTAGTGTCATTTTTACAATAAATAATAATTTTAATTTGAGTATCTACAAAAATAGTTGAATTATAGAAAAATATGTATCTAAACTACAATTATTCTCATTTAAAATTATAAAAAAGTAAAATAAATAATTAAAAACTAAAAAAAGTACACCTCTATCAATTTTAATGATCTATGTTTAATATTAGATAAATATTTTATTTCTATTTCAAGTTATGTGGTATATATGTATAAACACTATATTAACAAAAATCAAATACACAATCTATAATTTTATTTAATTTTTTTAATACAATTTAGTAAAGTAAAAATCAATAGTGTACTTGTACATTTTAAAAAACATAACATGAAATAGTGAAATACCTATTCATCAACATTCTATTTTTTTCTAAAATACAAGTATTATGTTAAAAATTAATTAACTACAAGTTGTCACAACAAATATTTTCACTAATTCTAAATAATAAATTGTTATTATTTTTAAATATTAAAAAAAATTCTAATAAAAAAATATAGATTTTTAAAAATTATTGTTAATAAATCAATTTATATTTCTTTTATAAATTAAAAAATATTTTTTATATTATAAAAAAAAAAAAAAAAACTTAGAAAAAGTCCATCATCTATTAATTTAGATAAAAATATTTTGACTTAAAAAATAGTTGACATACAATTAGATGTATATAATAAGATCATAATTATTATTTTTTAATCATGAGAAAATGTAAATGGCAAGAAGAAACCACTCTCTTTATCAATAGAAACCATCTATTGATGTGATTTAAATTAAATCATTTAAATAAATAAAAACTTGAAATATGTTGTTTAAGCTTAAATTAAAAAAGCTAACTCATTTCATTGATTGAAATGACAAAATCATAAATAAAAGTAATGACAAACAATGGATTTCTTTTAGACAAAATGAACATGTATGTGCATTAATGTCATTTTTATAATAATTAATAGTTTTAATTTGAGTTTATACAAAAATAGTTGAATTATAGAAAAATATATATCTAAATTACAATTATTCTCATTTAAAACTATAAAAAATAAAATAAACAATAAAAACTAAAAAAAAGTACACCTCCATCAATATTAATGATCTATGATTAAAATTAGATAAATTATTTTTTAAAAATAATGAATATGTATGTACATTAATGTCATTTTTACAATAAATAATAATTTTAATTAGAGTATCTGCAAAAATAGTTGAATTGTAGAAAAATGTGTATCTAAATTAAAATTTTTGTCATTTAAAATTATAAAAAATAAAATAAACAATAAAAACTAAAAAAATTACATCTCTATCAATATTAATGATCTATGATTAAAATTAGATAAATGTTTTATTTTTATTTCAAGTTATATGGTATATATAAATAAACACTTTATTGACAAAAATTGAATACACAATCTATAATTTTAATTAATTTTTTATATACAACTTACTAAAGTAAAAATTAATAATGAATTTAAATTTTAAAAATTATAACATGAAATAGTGAAATATCTATTCATCAACATTCTATTTTTTTTTATAAAATAAAAGTATTATATTAAAAATAATTAATTAAAAATTTATCCCAAAAAATACCTTCACTAATTCTAAATAATTTGTTGTTATTTTTAAATATTAAAAAATGTTCTACGAAACAAATCTAGATTTTTAAAAATTATTGTTAATAAATTAATTTAGATTTCTTTTCATAAATTAAAAAATAATTTTTTTATTGTAAAGAAAAAAATTTAAAACTTTTAAAAGTTGCTCACCTATTAATTTAGATAGAAAAGTTTTGGTTTAAAAAAATAGTTGACATACAGTTAGATGATGAACATGATAAGATCACAAATATTGTTTTTTAATCATAAGCAAATGTAAATGATAAGAAGAAACCACGTTCTTTATCAAAATCATCTATTAATGTGATTTAAATTAAACCATCTAAACAAATCAAAACCTAAAATATAATGTTAAACTTAAATTAAAAAAATTAATCCATTTCATTGTCAATATGATTGATTGAAATGACAAAAAGCATAAATAATTGACAATATGATTGATTGAAATGACCAAAGCAAGAGCATAAATAAAAGTAAACACGTGAATTTGACAAAAGCATATTAATGAGTAATTCTCAAGAAATTTCCGAACTTCCAATAATCAGTCATAAAGAAAGGGAATAATTAAACAGCGGGAGGGACCAAGGCATTTTCTTTTCTTCTTTTTCTTTTTCGGCTGCCACTTTGATATGTATTAGCGAATCTCCAACTTACTACCAGGAGATGGAGATGAATTCATTATAAATAGCCAACCTCAGAGACGGAATGGTAAGTGGGTATAACGAGGTTGAGAAAATGACGAGAATGGATAGCAAAATCTTCATTGCTGCTAAAAATGGCGATCTGAATGTCCTTCAGCAGGTGAGCCAGGAGAAATTGAAACAAGGGATTACATTTAAAGGAAACACTGCCCTGCACATCGCTGCAAGAGAAGGGCACGTGGAGGTTGTCAAATGGATACTTGGTGTGAAGTGCTCCGTGGCTGGAGCTCAGAATTTAGATAAGAACACACCACTGCATGAAGCTGCTAAGAAGGGCAATCCAGAGGTAGTCAGAATTCTACTCAAGTATAGGAGGTGTAGTGTGTACAGGCGCAACCAGTTTGGAGAGACGGCGCTGATAATAGCATCAGACCATGGTCACGTTGATGCAGCAAAGCTCTTGTTAGAAGCCACGCCATTGATAATGGTTTTCTGGCCAAGGGATGACCGTTAGACATTCCTCAATGCTGCAGCTTATGCAGGAAGCTTGGGTAAGTTGGTTGTACTGGTTGTTTATGTGGGAAAGCTGGTCCCACATAAACAACCTCTGTATTGACTATTGATTATAGCGTATGGTAGTTCAAACCTGTTCTAGTTTCTGATATATCTCCCTTTAATGTCATGAGCACCTTTTCTAGGGGAAATGTACCAGTAGTTGTTAGGGCTAACTTCACACATTCGTGTAGAGTGCAAAATAGGCTCGATTTCAATTTTTTTTTTGGGCTTCTTCGTAATCTAGTTAGGACCTTAAAAAGAAAAAAATGGCTTTTGGGTATTTCAAACACGTCTTGTGGAAGTCGTAAAATGAAAGGTGGTAAAAAGGGGTGTTTTTTTACCACCGTCCCCTACATCTTCACTATTTTGCCTATACCCGTTCATTACAAATCCAAAAAAAATAAAAAAATTGCCTATTACCAATTATCCTTTCACCTATTTCAAGTCACGTTTGTATGGGGGCCCCATCAAAATATCACGTGGGTCCGTTAGGAGGTGGCCCCGTTAACATCAACCTCATCACATTAAAATGTTCTCCACGTGCCCCATATTCCTTCATGAAACCATGCATATGAGTTAACCACGCGTACGTGTTAACTTAACCGCGGGTTGTTGGGCAGCTTTAAGCCCTAAAGTCTTCATCTCCCGCAGTTTCTTTCTAGAATGTTCCTCACCGCGACCACGGTTCCTCTCTCCCGCCACCGACTTTGGCTCAGCCAGCACGACGACGACCTTCAGCTACAAGTAACGTCTCCACCTCTCTTCACCTGCAAGATTGCTTGTTTAACAATGGAATTTTGTTGGGTTCGACAGTGTTTGAGTGCATTTTGGTGTCTTTTAAAATCATTTCTGTGTATGGCATGAAGGGTTTGAATGTAATCATTTTTTTTTACATGTCACTGCCGTCTGGTAGAAAAATGAACCCTCGTGAATTATTCTGTTTGTCATCGACTTTTTCACTGCTATGCCTTTTTTTTACATTATTCTATGAAGTAATCACATGTAATGTGATTTAAATAGGACATTGACGGAATTTTGACCAAGTATCATCATGAAATTTACTAGGTATATAATAGGATACTTAATCTTCAAAGATTTTTTCATTTGATCTTATATGGAGTTGCATAAAACATCTCCACCTCTCTTCACCTACAAGATTTCTTGTTTAATAGTGGAATTTTGTTGGGTTCGACGGTGTTTGAGTGCATTTTGGGTTTTTAAAACTCATTTCTCTGTATGCCATTAAGGGTTTGTCTGTAACCATTTATATTTACATGTGACTGCCGACTGGTAGAAAAATGAACCCTTGTGAATTATTCTGTCTACGTCATCGAATTTTTGACTGCTATGCCTTTTTTTGACATTATTCTATGAAGTAATCACATGTGATATGATTTAAACATGACATTAACAAAATTTGACCAAGTATCATCATGAAATTTACTGGGTATATAATAGGATACTTAATCTTCAAAGACTTTTTCATTTTATCTTATATGGAGCTGCATAAAATGTCTCCACCTCTCTTCACCTACAAGATTGCTTGTTTAACAGTGGAATTTTTTTGGGTTCGACGGTGTTTGAGTGCATTTTGGGTTTTTAAAACTCATTTCTCTATATGCCATTAAGGGTTTGACTGTAATCATTTATATTTACATGTGACTGCCGACTGGTAGACAAGTGAGCCCTCGTGAATTATTATATGAAATTTAAACATTTATTCAAAACCCAGGCGAGTGCTACCAATTAATTTATATGGAGCTACAAAAAACGTCTCCACCTCTCTTCACCTGCAAGATTGCTTTTTCAACAGTGGTTTTTCTGGGTGTCGTCAATGTTTGAGCGCTATTATTTCTGTTGACATTATTCTAAAATCCCCTCTCGCTAGTCTAGAAGCTATCGACCTTCCTCATACTACTCGATTGTCCCTTCTCCAAACCGTTTACCTTCCCAAACTTTGCATAGGTCTCCATGTCAATGTCTCCTTTTGACCCTTTCATTAATTGCATTGTTTTTCCCATCCTTCCTCGATCCCACTGTATAAGTGATAATGATGAGAAATCATTATGCCTCATAGCTTGAGGTTTTGATTTAAGGCCTGCTAATACCATTCCATAAAATCATGAGTCACAAGCCCCATCATCCACAATATGAACCACTTCAAATGATGATTCTCCTTTGGTAGCACTCACTTGGGTTTTGATTAAATCTGGTTTAATTTGGTTGATTGGTAGACATCATATTACTTGTTTCTCACTTACACAGTTACACTGCAACATTAGAATAGTCCACTTTATCCAAATATTTGTTTCTAATTTCATTTTGGATGGACTAGCAATGACTCAGAGATCTAAACAGAATAGTCCACAGTTTCCCAAAAATTTGTATCTTAAATTATTGGTAAATATTTGAGAGAAAATTAAATAAAATTTTGGACCAAACACATGCTGCCACTTGGCAATAGTTTAACAGGTTAAGCAATGCACCAAGCTTTTAGATTTAGCCTTAATCAAGGCTAATTAATGTAATCTAGGTATACCTCCTTTGAGTAATCCACCAGATGAGAGGAGGGAAATAAATAATGTTAACATACCATTATTTTCTAATGAAGTGGAGCATGTTAAAATTTCAAAAAATCTTTTTCTTCATCAAGTGAACCAGATAATTTTCATTGAAACTGCTTTAGTTTTTCTAGACCACTACATTGTTATCTAATAAAGAAGCTTCCATAAAAATAGATCTCTTCCTTACATAGACAGAACTAGCAATGCAGACTGTGAGGACTCTATAACAAATGAATTTTCTCAGAAATTTCCACAAGTATAAATCCAAAATTCTGATGGTTGCCTATTGAACTCTAAAACTTGGGTAATTTTATATTTTGGTTTAACTGTGAGAAGTGTAGTACCTCAGTTCATCTCACCAGACTAAGAAAATGGACCGACCAGATGAAATTAAGCAAACAATGTCCAAGTTGCAATGGCTGTCACTATGTAATCTAAATCACTAGTCATCTAATCCACTAAATGGTTTAATTTATGCATATAATTGTATTCATAATCATGTATATGAAATCTAAATCATATAATATAAACAATTTGGAGAATTGAATTCTAAAATATGTATAATCTGATGGGTGGTATACCTATATCTATATAAGACTGTACATATGTAATCTGATCTATATATGTATATGTATATATATATATGTATAATGTATATATATATGTATATGTGTATATATATACATACATATATATATACATACATATATATACATATATACATACATATATACATACATACATATATATATATAATCTTATATGGATAATAATGGTGTAAATGAGGAAGGAAACCGTAGGAGATGAAGACTTTAGGGCTTAAAGCTTCCCAGCAACTCTCAGTTAAGTTAACATGTACGCGTGGTTTGATGAAGGCTTAAGGGGTACGTGGTTAACTCACATGCATGGTTTGATGAAGGAACATTGGGCACATGGAGAACATTTTAATGTGATGAGGTTGATGGTAAAGGGACCAGCTCCTAATGGACCCACGTGATATTTTGATGGGGCCCCCATACAAACATAACTTGAAATAGGTGAAATGATAATTGGTAATAGGAAAATTTTCATTCAACACACCATTGTTTGGCAGGAAAATTCAAATGTGAAAGTCAATCACCACAATTCAATGCATTCAATATACATATTCTAATGATTTAATAAGAGGCAATTTCCAGTGTCATTTTCACTACGAATTTGCATATGCTTTCACAACATATCCTCTACAAAACTTAGGCATAGATGGTCACTGCAAAATGAAATGACAGATTGTTTTCCACAAAAATTCAACTTTGAAACTCACCCACCACAATTCAATTTACCCATTCGAATGATTTTTTAAGAGGGAATTCCCACTGTCATTTTCATTACGAATTCCCCCTGCTTTCATTGAATATCCTCTACAGACTTCAGAGCTTACTAAGGCAACTTCTGCACATTCCTCTTAAAAGGAAGCTTATTATGTTGGTACACTCAGAATAAGTAAATTCATGTTTTTATTTATCAGTATACTGAATTTTCATTTATGTTGTCTGTTTCATTGTTCAATAATTAGATTACATATTTGTATATACATTTACATATACATGTACATGTATATGTATATACAAATATATATACACATGTATATGCATATCTATGTATGAATGTATATGTATACATGTATATGTATATACATAGACATGTATATTTATATGGATATGCATATATTTATTGAAAGTCGTGGCATGAAGTATTTGCACAATACACACTGTCAAATAAATTCGTGCAACAATTGTCACTAAATATATGTATATTTATATAGATGTACATGTATATTTATATAGATGTACATGTATATGCATATAGATATACATGTATACACATACATATATATGTATATATATGTCCATTCTATTGCACTCTGCCATATATGGTGCCATCATATGTAATACACACTATTATTTTCAGCTTCATACCAAGGATCAAAACATTGTGGATTTTAATGCTCCAATCAAAACTCTTATTGTTGTGCATGCAATATTGTAAGGATGATTTGATGTGGGAATGTTATGAGTACCGAGTACTACCCCCGTTTATTACAATTATTTTGCAGTCAAGCAGGAGCGTGGAGAGGTGAATCAAGCATGTGGATTATCAACATACCAACAAAGCTGTTTGTTAACACAACAAACTCTATAGAGACATTTTGCTCTGAATGCTTCTTGATATGTTTACATTTTCTGGTATACACATGTTCTTAAATAAATACCTTTCTTATTAGATGCTTATTTCATTCGAGGAATATATTTATTGGCATTGGTCTCTTAATGGTAGGAATGTGAGGATTTATCCACAATCAACATAAGACATTCAACGTTAATGACAGGTAAAGTCTATGACTTTACTTTGGCAATGACCTAGTAATACTAAAAAAATGTGTATTTTTATATATATGGCTATAAGTTAGATGAAATGAGCAATAGTATACATTAATTATGAGATTAGTTAGTATTAGATTAATTATATGTCTGCATGTATATACATACATATATATATATATATTGATAGGTATATATGTACATACATATATATGGTTATGCATATATGTATGTACACATATAGCTATATATATGTGTGTGTGTGTGTCTATGTGTATATATATAATTAATCTGATAATTAACATGTAGTTCCATTAATTTTTGATACTGATAATTGACAAGAGTATATCATTGTCTTCATATGCCTTCATCAAACCACGCGTATGGGTTTACGTAACAAAGTTTTGTGATTATTTTTTATTGACAAAGAGTGAAACATAGTGTAATTAGTGAGAACACATAAAATAGAAGGCTGAAACCATCATCAAACATAAAAGGCATACAAATTTGAGGTTCCAATAACAAACAACAGCAACATTAGGACATTTTATAATCATATCATAGTTATATTTTGATTCAAACTGCAATAATTGATTGGGTGGTGCGAGAGAAAAACATGGCTCGAACATACTTGAAACATAATTACATCAGCATTATCACATCTTATAATCATATCACAGTTATAACTTTAAGCAGATAAACAGATTTGATTTGCAAACCAGATCACCGAAATATACTGCTACATCAATCAAAAAACAAAATTGAATATGGACATCATCAACTGTCCATATTTCTAGGAAAAGGTGGCAGTGTGATATATCCACTAGTAGCTGAGTCAGGTCCACTTGGAGGAGGTGATATTTGGTTAATACCTCCTTGAAGGCATGTTGCTATTTGAGCAAGTAATGCCTGGCTTGCATCATCAGTCAATCCCATTTGTTGTGAGCCACTTCTAACTTGCATATTGTTGATGGCTGTAAAGGCTGGTGTCAAAATGCTCATCATATCAAGCAGGATAGGATGATGGGTGGGTATAGGATCCCCCACTGTTGACTTACGTTTTCTCTTCTCTGCTTGTTTTGCTTTCTTTTCTACTTCCTTTTGTAGACGTTTAGCCTTGGCCTGCTCCTGTCAAATGGATTTCTCTTGCATTCTTATCATTTTCTGCTCATCTTCTATCGCTTTCCTTGCTTTCTTCTCAGCCCTTGCTGCTTCCTTTATAATTGCTTATGCTTCACGGTCTGCCTTTCTCTACAACATTTGCTCCTTCTTACGTTGCTGTAACTCCTCTTGCATTTTCTTCTCTGCCTCTTGTTGGCTGAACAATTCAATGAAGGTGTCAGATGTTAGTACTTGGGACCCCCTACTAAGGCGAAGCACTCCCGAACGACCTCTCCGTGATGTTCCTTGCACCCTTTGCACTGGAAGTTTCAAGAATTTGCTAATTGGTCTTGTTGTTTACGATCCATCATGTGGGGTGCATGGCACAAACTCAGCTTCTTCCTCACTATTAGCATTTTCATCTTCACTTTCACCATCACTATGCTCTTGCCAATTCCTTGCATTAGTGAAGTAATGTATTACTTCAACTAGATCAACGTGTGGTGGGGAAGGCATAGAGAGGCTGACTTCTTCCTCAGTTGGATTTATTTGCACTCCAAGGTTTGTGGCTGCTTCATGCATCCATTCCGGTTGGCTAACTTGAGCTGGCAAACTTAGGCCTGTTGATGTAGTGGTTGTATCTTCAGTGGAGGGTGCAATAACTGATTGAACTTCTGGTTGGAAATCTGCTAAAACTTGTTGGATTTTAGGTTGAATGTGTGCTATAGCTTCATCACCCCCATTTCATTTTGCTACAACACCACTTGCCACTTCCCTTGCATCATATTCCCTCACAAAACCATCTATTACATCCTCATTGTAACCAAGAAGATGCAAGCATGTCTCTACTGCCATAACATCGTCTTTAGTTTCCATTGTGACTGGTTCATCTTCAGTTGTAGGAGTTGCAACATCATCTTCAACAACATAGCCCTCACTTGGGCCCATGTCATTGTCAAGGGCTGACCGATTAAGAGGCCATATTCCTGTTCTGCGGAACCCACTGACAATGTTACTTGGTTTCAAGGCTTTTCTGAAAGCTTGGTTTGCAAGACTTGCCAACTCTTCATGTCCAATATCAATATGTGGGTTTGCAACCTACCAAATAGTTCTTTCCTCTCTGAAATATGCCTTGAATGGAGCAAAAACGCTGACATCCAATGGCTGCAACTTGTGACTGGTATGACCAGGAAGCGTTAGCAGGTCTATTCCTAATTTTTTTGATTGCTCAATGGTCTTGAAAGCCACATGGCTGCCATGACCATCAAAAATGAGAAGGGCCTGGTTTGTCGGTGAAACCCCACCAGGGATATTGGCTGCAAAATGGTCTAACCATTTGAGAAATAGTTCCTTTGTCATCCATGCATGTTCTTGGACTGCCATCAATGCCCCAACCTCACATTTAAAGATATAGTTTTGTATGTGCCTCTTTGATTTAAACAAGTAGAACCTAGGAATGCTTATCCTAGCTACACTTACACAAGCCAGCACTGTGATCCACTCTCTACTTTTTGAAACCAAATGTGGTACACATTTTGTACCCAATTTGGCAATAACTCTCATGCCACAGTTCCTTCCAGCCTGAATACCAGTCTCATCGCAGTTCCATATTCGATTTGCTCCATACTAGTTAAGTTTGATCAGGCTCTCGAGGTTGTCATAGAATGCTTGCACCACAGAAGAATGAACCATAATCGCTCTGTCTCTGTCCACTCCTTCAGCTGTTCTGATTGTCAAATCTGGGTGCCTTTTTTGAAATCCTGCCCACCATGACCTCCTGGGGACCCCATTTGTGAAAGGATTGGGTCGACTTGCTGTTATTTGGGAAATAGTGGCTTGTAGTTGATTTACTTGCAGTCCGTGGCCCAGTCTTGCCATGTCCTTGCACCATTCGACAACTTCAGTCTCCTCCTCTTTAGTTAAAATTGTACGTGGACCCCTCCTCTTTGTGGTGGTTTGTCCTAACAACCATGCCCTCAAACTGCTATGTGGCATACCCCACTTGATTGTTGCCGCCTTGATTGACATGTTTTCTTCAACACTCTTAACTGCTCCTTCCATATCAACATAGGTCCACTACCTAATGGGTACAGGAGAGGGCAACTGCACAGTAGGTTGAACATTTGGCTGAACAGGAAGTTTGGCTTCTGTTGTGTTGGTGGCTTCATCTGCAGAGTCGGGAACATCTTGTGGGCTGGGATTTGCATGAACTTCTTCTTCAGGCTGTGTTTCAACGAATTGCACCCCACGAGTTACTCTAATTGCACATTTTCCTCTTCCTACAACCCTTGTAGTCCTTCTAGCAAGTGCCATAATTTTCTAGTTAACCTGCACAAACAGTAAAAATTGAATAACTTGTTAGTGCAACAAAGAATAACATGAGATTAGTTCATAGAATAATGTCAACATAAATCATAGCGCTCAAACATTAACGACGCCCAAAAAAATAGTGTTAAAAAAGCAATCTTGCAGGTGAAGAGAGGTGGAGACTTAGTATATGAGAATTCCCTCTTAAAAAATCATTCGAATGGGTAAATTGAATTGTGGTGGGTGACTTTCAAATTTGAATTTTTTATGGGAAACAATCTTTAATTTCATTTTGCAGTGACCACCTATGCTTGAGTTTTGTAGAGGATATGTTGTGAAAGCATATGCAAATTCATAGGGAAAATGACACTGGAAATTGCCTCTTATAAAATCATTACAATGTGTATATAGAATGCATTGAATTGTTGTGATTGACTTTCACATTTGTATTTTCCTGCCAAACAATGGTGTGTTGAATGAAAAAATGCTTATTCCAATTATCATTTCACCTATTTCAAGTTACGTTTGTATGTAGGAATTCCCCATCAAAATATCACGTGGGTCCGTTAGGAGGTGGTCCCTTTGCCATCAAGCTCATCACATTAAAATGTTCTCCACGTGCCCCATATTCCTTCATCAAACCATGCATATGAGTTAACTATGTACCCCTTAAGCCTTCATGAAACCACGCATATGTGTTAACTTAACCCGGGGTTGCTGGGCAACTTTAAGCCCTAAAGTCTTCATCTTCCATGGTTTTCACCATTATTATCCATATAAGATTATATATATACATATATATACATATACATACATATATATACATATATTTATTTATACATATATTTATTTATACATATATATATACATATATATATAAATAAATATATGTATATATATGTATGTATATACATACACACACACACACACACACACATATATATATATATATATATATATATGTATGTATATACATATATATATATATATATATATATGTACATATATACATATGTATACATATGTACATATATACATATGTATACATATGTACATATATACATATGTATACATATGTATATACATATACATATATACATATGTATATATATACATATATACATATGTATATATATACATATATACATATGTATATACATATGTATATATGTACATATGTACATATGTACATATGTATATATCTCAGATTACATATGTACAGTCTTCTATAGATATATACCACCCATTAGATTACATATGTTAAGGTCCATGTCATTTGGATCAAGATTTCCATGATCCAAAACATTGATGAAGAAAAATTGCATAGTTTTATCCATAAATCTTGATTAGTAATGTCATGGATTGTGGAAACAAAATGTTATTAAGAGGTAGAGACATTTTATGCAACTCCATATAAGATAAAATGAAAAAATATTTGAAGATTAAGTATCCTATTATATACCTAGTAAATTTCATGATGATACTTGGTCAAAATTCTATCAATGTCCTGTTTAAATCACATTACATGTGATTACTTCATAGAATAATGTCAAAAAAAGGCATAGCAATCAAAAAGTCCATGGCATAGACAAAATAAGATAGAATAATTCACGACAGAATAAGACAGTCAAACCCTTCATGCCATACACATAAATGATTTTTAAAGATGCCAAATTGCAATCAAATATCATTGAACCCAACAAAAATCCACTAGTGAACAAACAATCTTGCAGGTGAGAGAGGTGGATCAAATTTGTACTGGTCACATGTAAACTCTACACGGCTTGATATGAGGAAACAATAGATGGCATGACTATATATATATATATATATATATATATATATATATATATATATATATATGTATGTATGTATGTCTACAGTCTGATAAGAATATCATAGAATAAGACAAAATAATTCACGAGGGATCATTTTTCTACCAGTCGGCAGTCACATGTAAATAGAAATGATTACAGTCAAAACCTTAATGCCATACACAAAAATGATTTTTAAAGATGCCAAAATGCAATCAAACACTAGATTCTTACCATATATATATATATCTATACAATCTGCTATGATGAAACCCTACACATTCATATCAGATTATATATATATATATATAATCTGCTATGATGATACCGTACACATTCTTATCATATTTTATATATATATATATATACAATCTACTTTGATGAAACCCTACACATTCTTATCAGATTATATATATATATATATATACAATCTGCTATGATGAAACCCTAGCCATTATTAAAGACAAATTTAGAATATAACTGTGATATGATTAAAAAATGGTTGATGCTGATGTTATTATATTTGATGTATGGTATAATGCTGCTATTATAATCTTTGATTTATGATGAATGCAGGTGAAAAAAATGTAACTACGATATGATTAAATAATGGATAATGCTAAGTTGAACAACTGATTGAAAGCAAAATTATTGGTATGCTTGAAAATAATGTAAACACTGAGTACATAAATATAAATATAATGCAACTACGATATGATTAAATAATGCTAAGTTGAATAGCTGAGTGAAAGCAAAATTATTTGTATGCCTGAAATTAATGTAAACATTGAGTACATAAATACAAAATATTATAGTGAACAATGAAACATACAACATAAATGTAAACATTAAGCCTATTAATAATGTAAACACTGAATATATTGAATAAATAAAATATTATGCCTGATAAATATAAAAAGAGTATATTGAATAATGAAACGAACAACAAAAATGTAGAATAGTATGGCTGAAAAAAATGTAACCAGTGAGTAGTTAAATAGAAAAGATTAACCATGAATATTGAAACAGAAAACATAAATGTTAAACAAAGAGGCCGAAAATAATGTAGACACTGAGTACATAAATATAAAAGAGAATATTGAATAATGAAACAGGCAACATAAATGTAAATCCAAACTAACCATGAATATTGAAACAGACAACATAAATGTAAAACAAAGAGGCTGAAAATAATGTAAACACTGAGTACATAAATATAAAAGAGAATATTGAATAATGAAACAGACAACATAAATGTAAATCCAGTATAGTGATAAATAAAAACATGAATTAACTTATTCTAGGTGTACTAACCTGAATAAGTTCCCTTTTAAGAGGAATGTGCAGAAGTTGCCTTAGTAAGCTCTGAAGTCTGTAGAGGATATTCAGTGAAAGTAGGGGAGAATTCATAATGAAAATGACCGTGGAAATTCCCTCTTAAAAATTCATTTGAATTGGTAAATTGAGTGCATTGAATTGTGGTGGGTGAGTTTCAAATTTGAATTTTTTGTGGGAAACAATCTGTCATTTCATTTTGGAGTGGCCATATATGGCTGAGTTTTTCCATGGCCTTTAGGAAATCAATTTTATATTTGGTTTAATTGTAAAAATAGGTGGCTCTATTAAATTTAGTCAGATATATGAATTATACTATGTTTTTTGGTATATTAGGGAGCCTTACACCATTAACTATTTATGCAGGTACCAGAAGTTGATGGAGTTAATGCATAAAGATGTCAAGGGATGTGTGGGTGATTGTGCAACTGATAGCTTATAAAGCTGTTCAATGATTTGTATTATGTCAGAATGTGGACCATTAACTGTTTATAATGTTTTAAATTATGTGACATTGTGCACCATTAAATGTTTATGTATACATGTAAATACAATGCACTAGAAGCTTTAAGCCACTTGCATGGAGTGGTTATTGTAAACATCAGTGTACCTTTTTTAATTTATAAATGACTTTATTTTGTGCAAGTTGATTTGTGTTGAAAACATAATTGTACCAATATATGTTTAAATTTGTTTTTTTTTTGTTGGTTGGTTACAAACTAAGTAGTGAACATATGTGAACATATACTGGTGTAATGTCTAATTTTTTATTGGCATAACTACAACATTTTAATGATTAAAATGTAAACGGATATTGGGGGGACAGGTGAACGAGGAGTAAATGACAATCAGATCATGAACGACAATTGAGGGTTTTCCCCTATTCAAGATTTAAATTAACTTATTTTCTTTTCTTTTCTTTTCTTTTCGAGTTTCAAAAGGAATAGGAGTAATATTATGAGAACATCAATTTTTAAAATATTCTTAAAAGATAGAGATGGGTGTAAAATATTAGGAATGAAGGTATATTTTTATAATCATGATTGAATCTTTATATTTTTAAAAGATAGAGATGGGTGTAAAATATTAAGAATTAAGGTATATTTTTGTAATAATGAATGGATCTTTATATTCTTAAAAGATAGAGATGGGTGTAAAATATTAGGAATTAAGGTGTATTTTTATAATAACTATTGGATCCTTATATTCTTAAAAAATAGAAATGGTGTAAAATATTAGAAATGAACTCGTGTATTTTTATAATGAGAATTGGATCTTTTTTTATCTTAATTTTTCATTCTTTTTTAATGAGAATTATGTATTTTTTTTTGTTACATTTTATTTTGAAATGAATCTATTTAATTAAAAAGGTTATATGTATATTGAATTAATGATTAAATGTGTTATGTAGGTGTGGTCAAATTGATATTGAATGAGAAGTCTAGTTGTTTCAATATAATACGTTATATGCTACTTATTGGGGATGAATTTGGTGAAACTCCGCTACATGCTGCTGTTCATGGAGGACATCTAGATATTGTGAGTGAGATTTTAAAAACTTCATTGAAATGGTCTTGTGTGAATGAAAAATTAATGACTAGTTGATGTGTTTTTCCAATCTATTTTGTATTAAAAAGAATAAATAAAAAGTGTAAATATATATACCTTTCACATAATTAATGGGTATCTTTATTCTTGAAGACATAACTTCATACCATCAACATTTTAGTGGTATTTTATAACATAAGTAAAGTGATAGTGAGGATAATAGCTTTGAGTAAAGTGTAGAAATAATCTAAATTTGTTTAGATGGTATTTTTTTTCTCATTAATTTTATTGAAGTTATAATCACTTATTTATGATAATGGGAGAAAAAAAATTCTAATTGATGCTACAAATTTTGTTAACATATCACCAAAAAATATTAATTGATATGTCTTGGCTTGTTTAGGATCATTTTTATTAATTTCTCCAAAGTCATGAGGTATTAGGACAATGATGGTTGTACTTAAAAATAACACATGTAGCTATATGTGTATATCTATGTCTATAATAGAAAATATAACAACACAAAAAAAGAAGAATAAAATTGCAAATAAACTCACATATTATTCATAAATAAACTCATACATTTTATGACTAGTTGATGTGTTTTTCCAATCTATTTTGTTGGGTTGTTCAACCCTACCATTTTCTTTGTACATATTAGGGCCCTTCGCTGCTTATCTAATAAAAAAACAATACATATTTTATAACGGTAGTGTAACATCCATCTCTTTCATACAAAAGATTTACCATGAGGTTTTTTGACCAAATAGTTAACAACTAAAATTCAGTTAAAATAGATACTTTTTTTTTTAATAAAAGAAAAACTCTACTTCATATTGTTTTCATTTAGATATATCAAAGCATCTATAAATACTTTCCAATTGAAAAGGTTAACATCTTTTACTTTTTTGCAATCACAATTCAATGATTTCAATTTAGTAAACTATAAAGAATTACTAAAAGAGAGTTAGGTTAGAGATCCTTATCTATATTTTTTTCTGTCTTCCAAGACTCGACATGTCATTTGCAAGAGGGAGAGAATCACCCAGGTGATTTACCTCCAACCATGTGCTTAAGAAGTCCCTCACACATCTTCCTAACTGGAAGTGGCCCTACCCTTCAACAGAGGGATTATTCAAGAACCCTCTTAATTTTGTCATCTAAGCTTTGGTGTTATGCCCTACTTAACTAATACTGGCACACAACTATGGAAAACTCCCAACTATGTACGACATCTTTGACTAGCTAAGTATCTGGGTCATAGTGAACCGATGAGTGCATGTAGAGACAACTGCACTCACTGGGTGATCCCACAATATTGGTTTACAATTTTTGGCCAAACTAGACATTGAACTGAATATTTTAAACTAAATCTTCACTTTCGGGCACCTATAACAGCCAAACTGTGAGGAATTTGAAGAGGATGCAAACTAGTGATTTGTGAAATTTTGTTTGTAGATTCTAAATATATATTTTTTCAAAATTTTTGGATTCAGATTGCACTTCTTTTTCCACCTCATTCAAAAAATAGTTTTTAATAGTAAACACCATTTTTAAAGAGTGATGCTATTGGCTAACACAATTTTTTTTCTATGAATGATAAAATTATATTTTTTCAAATTTAGATTCATAACTACAATATCTAGTGCATGGAATTGGTTTCATAGCATTTTATTGAATTTTTTTTCTTAATTAAGTTTCAAATTCAAACCAGTTACAATTTAGACATGACTTACTGGCTAAAGCATAATTTTTTTTTTTTATGTATTGAAATTCATTTTTTTTGTTGGATTAGGGACATCAATATCTAGTGCATTGATATTTTTACATTTTTCTTTGATAATCTTCTATTTTTCCATATGTACAGAACAAAGAGCTTGATTTTCAGTGAAAAACCTATGTTTAATCAAACTAAAAAAAATTACATAATAAAACCAAAACATATTAAAATATATTTGAGGGATAACTCGTTTTGAGGACTACCATCATCCACTTGGGTCTGTGAAGTCTCCTCCATTTTCATCCTCAACCTGAGCTTCGAAAGGAAAAAAATTGCAAAGATTTGGTGAAGAGGAGGGGAAGGGGGAAGACCCCCCTTCGAGCGAAACCCCCTTTTTTTTAAAACTTTCCTTTGTGTTCATTTTAAAAAAATGTGCCAAAAAGTGGGTCCCATCATTTAAGATGGTTTGCTCGAAGGGGGGTCCATACGAACCAATTTTTGGGTTAATATGAACACCTTAATTCGTGCGAACCCCTAAAATCCATTTGTTTTTTCATGGGAGCATTTATGCACTTTTCCTTCCTCAATGAAATTGTAAACCGATATTGTGGGATCACTCCACTACGGTCATAGTATTTGTATCATAAATACAATCACTTCTAAGAGTGAAGTCATTTGTTCACCCACCCTACTTGACTTGGAACACCTTTTCTAACCTAGGGTATTCTAAAACTAAATGTAATGATGAAAAAATTACTCCCTAACATGGCCTTGATTTAGTGTTGTAATATGTCTAACATATTCACATTAGGTCTTGGGCTCTTGTGAACTAATGAGCTTATTGGTGCCTTATTTGGAGTGTTGTAAAGTTTTGTAACACATTTTCACACTTTTCTAAGGTTTTATTAAATAATTAGGATTCTTTATGCCTTAATTGGCCTTATTTTACATCAACAAGCCCCATTTAATGCATCTTTTCAAGGATAAACCCAACATAAACCAAGGCCCAAGCATAATTGAGATGTTTTTAGATTGTGTGGCCTATATTTAGTGATCTAGGACTCATATGCCACCTTGGGCATATGAGTCCCACCTGGGTTTTTGGGTCCCAATCTAAATTTTGCACCATTCTAAGCATTTTTGAAAATGCGTCCCATAGTATGCTTAATGGGACTCGTACACCACTTCTAGTGTATGAGTCCCATGTGGTCCAAAATTAAATTTAGTTCAAATTCTTTGTGGGATTTTATCCTCCTATATTTGATGTCAGCTTGTAGTGTTGTAATTTGGCATCAACAAGTATAAATACAAGGTATTTTCACTCATTTTCATCCAAGACTTTCATGAGAAAATTCCCAATAGAAAATTTGAGTTCACAAGAGAATTCAAGTGTTTAAAAGAGCATTCAAGAGCATTTAAGGGATGATTATCAAGTGTTTTAGAGCATTATTCAAGTATCAAGCATCATGTGAAAGTCATCATGCTTCATGTTTGTTTTTGAGCTAACAATTGTGATGTAGGGTTTTATGATTCAATCAAGTATTTAATTCAAGATCCATATCATTCAAGCAAGAGTCAAGATATACATCCATTGGAGCCACTTCATACATGTTTGTAGCACTTTATTGCTAGGGTTTGGTGAGTTGTAACATTTCATTTTGTTCATTCATCATTCCCTCATCTTATTTCATTTCAAGGTTTGATTAGAAAAATGGGGTTTGACCAAGGAAAACCCATTTCCACTAACAAAACAACATTTTTCCTCTCTTTAGTGTGTTATTTTGTAGATCTAGGTTGAAAACATATTGAAGAGAAAGTTTGGAGAAAGTTGTCAAGTGTTTAAAGTTTTCATCTTGCATTGGAGATCATTGGAAGACATATATAGGTTGCAAAAAAGAGTTTCAGATCTAGAAATAAAGTGAAAAAGATAGAGAATACATTGGAGAGTAGATTTAGAATTTGAATTTCCAGAAAACCCTAACTGGACTGATACACCACTTCTAGCATATGATTCCTAGTATAGGCAAATTTCTAGATTTTTGTAGATCCTGAATCTACATTGCCAAAAACTTGTTCCTGCCCAAAAACCCTAGTCTGGGACTAAATCACCCAGCATGACATTTGAGTCCCAGTCAACTTTAAATTTAGTGTTTTCAATACTTCAAAGCTTCATCTAGTCTTCTTCAGGTTTCTAGGTGCATACCTTTCATCTCTCAGCTTTTTATTTTGTTTTACATGCATTTTTAGGTCATTTAGTGAAATATTGCATTCCATTAGGTTTAAGCATTTGGAATTGTATTTCATTAGTCTTTCTAAGGCTTAGCTTGGTGGTGAACCCCTCTTTAGTTTATAATCAAACCCTAGGACAACCCTATTGCAAAATCTCTTTCTCCCTTACATACCTTAGATTGAGATGTCTAGGCTTTTCCTTCAATGGAATGATTGTGAAATGTGTTGTTCTATGTCCTAAAACATAAATAAGTTCCATTTTCCATCATTTCATTTTGGTGAACCTACATTTAGAACATCGTAATTCTAATTTGGAGTTCATCATCATCCTAGATCTTGCTTTTATTAACATTGCATTAGGGTTTGGGGTGATCCCACAATAGTGGTTTACAATTTTTGGCCAAACTGGACACTAAAATATTTTTTTTAACTAAATCTTCACTTTCGGGCACCTATAGCAGCTAAACCATGAGGAATTTGAAGATGATGCAAGCTAGAGTTTCGTGAAATTTTGTCTATAGATTCTAAATATATATTTTTCAAAATTTTTGGAATCAGATTGCACTTCTTTTTCCATCTCCCTCAAAAACTAGTTTTTTTCAAAAAATAACATTTTTAAAAAGTGACGCTCACCGTATAACACATAAATTTTTTTCCATGAAGGATAAAATTCTAATTCTTTCGAATTTAGATTTAAAAACCTGATATCTAGTGCTTACACTTGGTTAGATAGTTTTTTATTGAATATTTTTTCTTTAATCAAGTTTAGAATTCAAACCAATTATAATTCAGACATAGCGCGACCATATAACGCGTAATTTTTTTTGTATGTATTGAAATTCAATTTTTTTTCTTTGTTGGATCAAGGACTTCAATATCTAGTGCACTAATATATTTTTTTTTTATAATAATCTGCTATTTTTCCACATGTGCAGAACAAAGAGCTTGATTTTCGGTGAAAAACATACATTCACGAGAAATAAAAAATAAATATAATAATAAAATTAAATTTATTTCAAATTATACTTTTTGGGAAGCTTATAATAAGGACTACATACTTGAAAAAAAAAAATTTTAAATGAATTCATTTGATCCCCCAAAAGGTAAATCAAAAGTGGTTTTATCAACATTTTGATAGGTGTAAAGAGACTCTATTATAGGTATGGTTTAAAACTAGTGGGGTTCTATCCAAGGGGGTTTGATTTAAGGTAGTTTGATCAAACCCTCTTCAATTGGAATTATTTAAATGGAACTTTTCAAGGCTTAAATCATTATATTTTCTAAAAATATGTGATTTCATCAAAAATCAGTTCCTCCCAAAAATTGTAAACCACTATTGTGGCAGCACCCTTTGCATTAGTTAATTGGAATTCTAGGGTTTCTAATTCTTGTATTAGTGAAAGTGCATATAGGTTGAATTTTTGTATCTTGCATCATCGAAAATCATCTGAAAATTGCATTTAATTTTAGTCTATAGATCATACAAACTAAAAAGCATAAAAATCACTAGAAATTTTCTTAAAATTGTGAAAAAAACCCTCACTGGGACTCATATGCCCTTTTGGTCGATTTAGTCATAGTGTAGATTTTAAACTGCATATTCCATAATTTAAAACATGGTTTTTTGGCTCCTATTTGTTGTTGATAACTTTTTGTTTCAATTTACAAAGTTTCTATTATATTCAATTCAGTACATCTAGTTTAATTTGGTTCATCTTGTGCATTGCTTAAATTCAAAATTGCATCTAGAACATTTCATTTAAGATTATTTCATAGTATAATTACCTTGTTTAGAATCTAAAATTTGCATTACATTTCATCATAGATATGTACTTTGGTAAGATTTAGATGTCCTTGAAGTCCTTAGTGTATGTGTCTAGTTGTGCCTTTGGAAATGACCCTAATGAAATTGAACTTATGCTCACTCAACTCCTAATCCATGTCCTCCTCATGATGTTTACATCATTGGAGAAGATGATGATAGAAAATCCCTAAATTATTGTCTTAACAACCTTGAAACTAATGAATCCTTTTATCCATCAATGAAACAACCAACGTGCCCCATATAACACCACCACCTGGGATGTTTGGTTACTTACATCTTTAAATTGAGACATGAGTTGAACCTAAGTTCCCTACAATAGGTTCATCTAGTTCCTCTAAACAAGAAAACACTCAACCATTCTATGTTAACAAAGTAACAAATACTCCCATCAACTTAGAAGAAACATATGGAAAAGGATTCATGATCTTGAGTAAACAAGGATGGGATCCAACAAGTGAGCATGAAATTCATCAAATCTTAGAGAAAATACCAATTGAAGATACTAAAGGGTTATGATATCAAGACCCTCCTCCTGATATGAATGTCCTCCAAGGTCCTCAAGAACAACCCATGCCTTGTAACAATGATATGGAAGATAGGATTGTCTTTGGTCCTCCTCAATAGTCAACTCAAGAAGTTGGTGAATCTAGCAAGCAATAAAGACCTTACAAACTAAAGAAACTAAAATTCCCTTGTCCACTATCTGACACTGAAAGAACTTTACAAATACTTCTAAACCAAGGAATTATAACATTAACACCCATGAGAAAAAATCCAAAACTATATCCGAAAGATGCAGATGTTCCACATTGTCGATATCATAGAGTTCTTAGACATAGTACTAATGACTGTCGTCATTTAAAACATATATTTAAAAAAAATTGATATCATAGAAATAATCCCTTAAAGTGGGACCCTTCTTCTCATTTCCATGTAACAATTGAAGAATAATAAGATTCTTACTATTACATGTTATACATTTATTGCAAACCATTTCAAGATGCAAGGAGCTCCTTCCCATCACTTACCTTGGTTCATTCTTGTCTTACACTCAGTGGGGGAAAGAATCAGATAGCCTTGTCTTAGTAGTGCATTTGTCATTTTCCCTTTAGCTACTTTACCACCTTCAGTGTATAATGCACATGATTGGGATGCAAACGACTTGCTTTAGGTTGACTCATATGTGCCTTACTAGTCTTTTTGCATTATTTCTTTTTCTTTTGTGTGGTTGCATGTGTGTAATGTGATCCATCGTACTATTCTGTTTGATGTATCTCTCTCTCTCTCTCTCTCTCTCTTTGTGATATTCCTCTATTTGTACCTACATTCTTCTTTATGCCATGAATCTTTTATCTTTGTCTCGTATTTTCCTTTTGGGGATGACACAAGGTGTCGAGACATTCATGTCTATTCCATGTTGACCCAAAATATTTTCTCTTATCTTTTTCATTTGTCTTGTGTTTTCCTTTTGGGAATGATGCAAGGTGTTGAGACATTCATGTTTCTTCCATGTTGACCCAAAATGTTTTTTTTGTTTTCACTCTCTTCATGTCATTCTTCCAGTTCTATGCATATTTGGGGAATGATGACAGTTCTGAGCTCTCTAAAAATATTGTAGCAAAAACATACTGTCCCTGAATCTTTAGATCCCTCATGTGTTTGAAGTTTCATTTTTGGGGGAAACCTCTCTCTCTCTCTTTTTGCTTGATGTAGCTTTATTTGGAAACATATGCCTTGGAATAGGCATTTCCAAATTATCTCTCACGTGTCTTCTTTATTGTTTGCATTTATCATTTGCTACTTTAAAATAATTTATCACAACATGGTGTTTAGCAATTTTTTAAAAGTGGGGGCATACATTGGCATTATTTTTTTTCATTATTATTTTTCATGTTTCATGGTGTAGCCTTTTTACTTCATGCGATGCGTCTTTCACTTTTTGGATGAAATTGGGTGTGATGTCCTTCTAGAGTGTGATCTCTCTTAGCATATTATATTCCTCTTAGTGGCTTGATGTGACACATTGCATCCCCTAAGTTGTGAATCTTCTATTCTTTGATTTGTCCTCTCTTGGAGACACTAAGCACATTGTTCCCTAAGTTAAAGACCTTATATGAACTAAGAAAGGATCTATTGAATGTTCTTTACATTATGTTTAATTTACAAAAAAAATGGTTATATGGTCACCTTGCATAACACACTTTGCATGCCTCTGGAGCCATCTTGTTTGTTCATGAGTTACAAGCATACAAAGCTTTGCTTGCCTCATGAAACTCAAATTTTATTGTTATATGGCACCTTAAGATTAAATTTATCAAGAGGTATAACTTTGGTATGGTTGGACATGAAGCTTATCCGAGTCATGACTTTCCCTTAGCCACCCGCGCATGTGTGTGAGTGCATATTGAACACGTGTGTATGTGTCTCACCTTCTTGTATTATTCACCCAGTGGATAGCCTGAAGTTTTGTTGCCTCAAGGTGAGCGAACATTTTTTGGACATACATCCTCGATTTGATCCACATCGTGTTGGACAAATGGTTGAAGCTTGATCCACCCCTCTTTTTTTTTCTTTTTCTTTTCTCTTTATCTTTTGTAGTGTATGCTTGTGCCTTGTTATTTCTCTTTATATCATCTTCATGTGTGTTCTTTGTTCCTATGATAGTTTTCCATAGGAACTTGGTCCTAGGGGCTTGTGCAACCCTCTTAATCATGGCCATCTTATCTTACTAGCTATTAACTATCCAAATTTGCACCCCTTTGCCAAGTTGTGGAAACTCAACAAATTTGGAGGAACATGGGACTACTTTCAGGTTGTGGGTATCCTATCATGAAATTAGACCTCTAGATTATGAGTTGGATCCCCTTTTGGTGTCACCTAAACCACTGCTAAACTAGTGATTTTCTAAGGAAAGAGTAAGAGGGTAACATGAAAATGAAACTTAACTGAAAAATTTAAAGGGTGATGCACCAAAAACTAACTAAGACTTGCAAACAACTTGCACACAATTTTATCAATGACAACCTATCTTAACACATCTCAGATATTTTCATATATCAATGTATAAGATTTTTGCAAGGAGGCTTGGTTCTCTTAAATTTTTTAAAGGAAACAAAAAATTTCACAACTAAAAAAAATATTTGAACCACCACACAACTTACAATCTACAAAAATATATGTTCATTCTACCTAAAGGTGCTAAAGTGAGACAAACATGAAGGAGTTACCAAAACTCACAAGAAAATTCATCAATCACCACATTGCACACAATGAGATAGCTTAAAAGAAGGTAAACACTAAATTTCTTTAATAAAAAGGTGTTAAATACTAAAATACATGTCTAATATTGAGTCACAAAGCTGTTCTCTGCCCAGAAAAAGCTCCAAGATAAGCTCCAATGCCTACAAAAGAAAGAAAGAACCCCTTTCCAAAACCCAGTTTGAAGATACTTAAGAAATTTTAAAACAACTACTCACACGTGTCCTTCTAGAAACCCTAGTCGGATGCAACATAAAGGCCAAAAAACACCTTCCAAAACTCCTCCAAAAAGCCTTCAAAATGCAAAAAAGTCAAGCTCCGACCCAACCATACCAAAGCATGAAAAAAATGCCTCCAAAATGGCCCCATTTCCTTCAAAACAATCAAAGATAAACCTCACACACCTTCTCCATGTTGGTCCATCATCATTATGTCTCCAAGTTGTTTTCCTTGACTTATTCTTATCAACACATGTTTCTTTCAATTTTGGATTTAAAAAACAACATTTAATTAAATGGCTTATAATTATACCATTTGACTAAATGATTTACATTTGAAATTAAAATGCAAAAATAAAAAAAGGCTCTAACCATATCTTCCATTGGTTGACTAACTAATTCAACTAACCCTATATGCTTGCAAAGCATGGAGATTTAATTAGAAACCCTATATGATTGCAACATTAACTAGAAACCCTATATAATTGGTACATTTTTTGGAAAATGCTGAAATAAATCTTGTTGATTTGGGCTTGGTTTTCTGATGCTACACCTGATGTATCAACTACTCCTTTGGTTTGCTACTCTGGAGGGGAGTCTTCCCCTTCTAATCAAAATTTCCCAATTTCAATTTCTGATTCTCCTTAGACAACGGTTCACAGAAGGAAGAAACATCCTGCTAAGAAGGTCACAATTTTGTTTAACTCGACCTTAGAGGCTCAACTTGGTTCAAGTGCTGCTCCTTGAATAGTTTCACATTGTTTGTTGTTTTGATTATCTATTTCTCGTTGGTTGGTTGTGTTTGGTTAGTTTGATTTGCTGAGCTGTTTGGCTCTATTTTTATTTTGTACGAGTTTAGGGCCCTTCCCTTGCTTATCTCATCAAAAAACATATGTCATAACTCCCTTTTGCTCACTAAACAACAAAATCAAAATGATTTATAAAACATTGTTTAAATTATAATATTTTACATTGTGATTTTATGACTCGACCATACATGAGTCAATGCAAAAGCTAGAGTATTAAAAGTATTCATATTTAGCATATATAAGGGGCTCAAAAAGTTTATTAGGAATGAAAGCCCACGGGAATATTAGTTGAGGAGAAAATAAAAAAGAAACAAAGGAAAAAATTCCTTTTTGCAATCAACATGTTTAGGAAAAAAAACCCTAGCAACTGAAATTGATGCAAAATGTTTGCAAGGCATTTTGTTTGTGACTTTTTGAGCCCTCTGGAAAACCTATCCTGTCGCCATCAAGGATTTCACCTGGTTTGCAACTTGAAGGTGCCACCATGTCTGAACTTCATGGAGTTGAAGGGTTAAAATAATTATGATGGTTCCTTTACGATTGGTGAAAAATTTAATTATTTTGATTTTATAAAAGTGTTGTACTTGGATGGTGTTTAAAGGCCTTGTGTTGATCAAATAAATGTTTTACCTTAGGAGAAAATATGATGATGTATGTTCATTTAATGAAATCTTGAAATAATACAAAATTGATGTGTTGTGGTGTGCAATTGATTGACGATTCTTCTTAATTGTTATTGAATCTAGTATGTAAATAAATGGTAACGTTTTGTGTTGAAAGACAATGCATTTTGACATGTATATAATGTGTTTCTATGTTAAGTGCACTCTCCCCTGCAAATGTAAATGATATAACTTGGGTGAAATGTTGTTTCATGACATGAAAATAAAAGTTTCTTTATGCGTGTATTATTATGAATGATGGAAGCAAACAAGAATTCTATAATTGAAAGACATTGATGTTTATCTCTCGTAAAGTGTATGATGTAGTAAATGGTGATAAAAATATTTTTCTTGTGAATCAAGAAGATTATTAGGTGATTAAAAAAAAGAGAGTATGTTTGTCTAGGAGGAAGCGGGTGAGGATTGTTTAGGCTTATGGAATTAATTCTAGCTTTAAGGGAGTTGATAAAATTGATCTTTGAACTTGAGGAAGAGGATAATGTTGATATTTAAGGAATTGTAAAAGTGATTAAAGAGTTTATAAATTCAGAAGAAAAGTATGGAGGATGTTGGGAGTACTTGTTTTTGATATGTGGCATCAATCATGTATGTGCATATGAGAATAAGGAAAATTTGTTTTCTATAATAGTAGGTATGAATGTATTCCTTGTTTTGTGGAAACCAATATCTGTGCAATGTTTGTGTGTTGTGTTAAACCCGCGCTTGCTTTGTGTGCCCATGGGATGGTGATACTGTGTACCCATTCATGGAGACTTTATTGTATTTGTTGGTGTGGAATTAACCATACCATTATGTGTGCTTGTATGTTTGTTACCTGATTGAGGGCCAACCCACGTGTGGTTGAAAATCTATACATATAAGAGTAGCCAAAAGCTAGTTTCATGGATTCTTTTCTTTTGGTTCTCTAGTCCCTCAATCTGTGAAGGGGTAGTAGCAGCCACAAAGTTCCTTGGGCGGAGTGTGTAGCGTACGCATATTGCGACGCAGAGTATTCTTAGCTCAACCGATCCCGAGGAAACGTACTCACTACTTTCCCTTATGATGAATCAGGGTACTTGATTCATATGTGCTAGCCTAAACCCCACAGTTTGAGTATAGCAGCATTGGTTGTTAGTATTTGTCTGGCCGTCCATAGGGACGTTGAGCTGACATTAGCGAGTGAACCTCGTCCGTATGAGAGGTGAAGCTCGAGTAGCCCCATATTGATATGCCCATATATGTATTGCATACACCGTATTTGCACATGTTCCGACATGATGCAATGGATACGATGCCACACCCAACTGATGTTCCGACACAGTGCTGGTGATGATGCTGTGTTGTTGATGGTAGCGAGCTGGGCTCAAGGACACGATGCCACGTGCTTAGACACGTGAAGGTGCACTATGAGATGTGCTATGATAGCCTACTTGTGTGATGAGCATAATGGGGCCTCACACATTTGTAGAGGGATACTCATGTTTTCTTTCGACAGTGTTTGGGTTAGTTAGCATATGGGTAGGTCCTAGCCATGTATACCTCTGGCGACGGCGAGTACCTGCATGTGCCTTTTCCATGAGGTATCGCTATGCGGGGTGTGTCTAGCGCGTGCCTACTTCCGCGGAGCCACAGACACACTGCCATGCGGCATACGACCAGTGCGTGCCTTCTCCGGCTGGTGTATGACCATGCCGCACTGAGATGCGATGCAGGATGGAGGCCGAGGTGCACATCCTATGTGGGCAACCAAGGAGTGCGTGGGCCACTTGGTTAGTCCATGTCGCATGACGACGCGAGGCAGAGTGTAGCTGAGGAGCACACTCTGGGTCATGTGGATGGCGTGCTCACTCCGCACCACATGGGGGCTATTGTGTAGCCAGACGTTGTTCCCTTCTTCCTCGTTTGGTGGCTAGTATCTAGTCACGCAGTGTTGTATAGTGTAATTTCTAAGATTGTGAACTTTCTTTATAATTATTGATGATTTTCTAGTGATTGTGAAAGCTGACACCTTGTTATATTTGATTGTGATGGTTTAGCCACACCTTGTGATCTTATTTGCTCGTAGCCCTCATGGATACATCTGATTTAGTGTTGAAATTGTGCACATTTATTTCTTTATTGTTGAAATTGAATTTTTGTTTTCTTTTAATTATGACTTTAGTGGCTAAACTAATTTATTCTTATTGTTTTCGAGGTCGGCTATGTGTTGTATTGTGATTCCTCTCCAAGGACGTATGAGGCAGACTTGGTGAGTGTATACGAGGAAGTAGACGTAGGGAACCTTGAGGATGGGGGTATGTGAGGCTATTTTATAGCTAGGACCCACTACCCACATATGTGTGATGACTATCTCTTGGAGGCTAACCACCTTGTACAACAAGAGATGGGTCATAGTGGTCTTGTTTGGATGGTCTCGCCATGTGTGTGTGGCCTAACACCATCAAGCCACTGAGTGTGTGAGGTATGGATTATGTGAGATGGATATTGGCTCTTGGCTCATGGATTATGTATCATGGATTAGTATGTTGCTTTTCGGTGTCCAGATGGACCCTTGTGTAACCTTTTGATGTGCTTTTCCCGGTGATGTGATTGTGTATGTATGTGTTAGATGTATATTTCTTATGTGTTGTTGTTTACTGATGTAAAAGAGGGATAACCATGCTGTGTTAAATGTGAATGTATTGTGACTCTGTGGTATAAAATAGATTGGATATTATTGAGGATCGTAAATGGTGACTTAAAATATGTTACTGAAACATGATATGGTGTGTATTTTTGTTAATTTCAAGTAATCATTTGATGTGTTCTCCTTCTATGATGTTTTGAAGATGGTTGTTGTGTAAATGGAAAATTGAGTCAATAGGAGTACTTGCTTTGTTATTAGTGCTGAAACCAAGTATGTTATTGTAAGAGATGTAAGGATTTATAAATAAAAGTAGTTAAGAAGATATTACTTTCAAATGTGAAGCCGGATAGTGATTTTAATTGTAATGATGCAGAAAGTGGGTGTACATCAATTATAGATTAGAGAAATTTTGGTACTAATGTGGTTATGTTTCCATTTTGAGCCATGTGACTTCCAGGAGTAAGTCGAGTTTTAGGGGGGGAGGATGTAGTACCCCTCCATTCTCACCTGGGATGTGCAGGTAGTCTGGCTAAGGAATCAGAAGAGGAAGATGGGACAAGAGCTTCTAATGGTATTTTATATGTTGTGATTGAATTAATTAAATAAGGGTAATATTGTTATTAAAATGTTAGATTAAATTGTAATTAAATATTTAAATATTTAAAAAGAAAAAGAAAAAAAGTCATGTATTTTATTAAATGATAATTAAAATATTAAATTGTGTTTTATTATTTTAATTAATTATCTTGTTGAGGATAATGGTTAGAATAAAGTATTTAAATTAATTAGATAATGTGCCTTGCAAGTAAAGCTTGCAAAAGCTGATTAAAACAAAAAAAAATATTGGAGAATAGAAAAATAAATAAATAAAAGTTTGAAAAAGATGTGAGAACGAATGAAAACTCAGATCTAAAGGAAAAGCTTGCTTTTAAAAATATAATTTCTTTTATTTATGATTTTTTTAAGAGCTTTTGAAAGAAATGGTATTATCTTTTATTTTAATTAAAAATTTTAGGGAGGTTTTGTGGAGACAGAAGTTGGAAAAAAATAGGGTTATGCATCTTTGAATTTTTGAAAGTTTTCGTAAAAGGATTTTTCCATTCCTTTGTTGGAATTTTTTTTGAGAAGAGTCTTATGAATAAGTATTTGGATTCGAGAATGAAGCACGGTTACTCAGAGGAGATTCGAAGCAAGAAGGAGGAGCTCTTCGTAGAGGCCGTCAGAAATAAGCTTCATCAGAATCTCGAGAGCGCAGGACTCCAGGTTGCACTCTCTCTCTTCTTGATTGTTTTGAATCTGTAAAAGAATAGAAATGTGATTTAAATCAATCTTTGCTTGTAAAAGAAATGTTCAGAGAATTAAATTTAGATGACTTTGTTTGAAAAGAAAATAAATAAATAACTAGGACTTTTGATATGAAAATTCTTTTGAAATATGAAATCATTCTTATTGCAAACAAACGGAAGAAAATTCTGTTGAATACTATGTGAATATGCCCTATTTCTCTCTAGTATTCTGTTGAAAAGAAAAAAAATAAAAATAAAAAAAATAAAATAAATCAGTCATTTTATTTATTGTATTTGAAATATTATTTCATCAAATATTTTCATTTATCTCAAATGAGTAATTTTCTAGGTTTACCCAGAAAACCTGTTTTTGTATTTATATATATATATCTTAAAAATAAAATAAAATTTGGTGTTGGAAATACATGTATGGCCGACTGACATCGGCGTCCATGCCTGCAAAGGACGGATTGAAATTATATTTGTTTTAAAAAAAAAAATATTAAAAGAAAATATAATAAATGAGATTTATTATAAAAAAAAAAAATTTATTAAAGGGGCTTTGGGGAGGGACGGACAGGCCGTACCCCCCCCTTACCCCTCTTGCGGCTTAGTGACTGCCGCACAGCAGTCATGAAGATTGCTGTGCGCAGTCCCTGTAGGGACTACCGAGCGCAGTCCTTGCAAGGACTGCGACGGCAGGCCCTGTGGGGTAGTGCCCTATATTTGTTTTAAAAATTTAAATTTAATTTAATTTAAATTTAATTTATTTAAATTTATTTACTTATATATATGTATTTATTTTGTTGTATATTTAAATTAGTAAATATAATAATTATAATTTATCTTGTTTAAAAAGTAATTATAATTATTTCATTTAATATTATTTTAATTATACTTTAAAATGTAATTTTTTTGTATTTTATTTAAAAGGTTAAATAATGTTTTTGAGGGCATTATTTTATTATTGGTTATGTTGAAAAAATATTTTTAAAACATGAAATTAGCCTTCACTTGAATAGTACGTAGACTGTCGTGACAATTGTATTTGGTCATAATTGAAGTTTGGAATCTTTTAATGATCATATTAATTTAACTCTTGGATCTTTGGTTTTGGTGAGGATTCTTAAATGATTTCACTTGAGATCATTTTAGATTCTTCCTTATGTGGACTTAGCAGGTATGGTTTATTAAATTAAAATCAGTATATTATTGGTTACTTGTTTTTTTTTAATAGGCCTGTGTGATATTCATTTATTGTTGGTTTAGAAAATTCATCGTTTAGGTTATGATGTGATAAACCTAGCTTATTATCCATTACCATTACTTGATATACTTATACCAATTAGAATATCTATGAATTCATATTTATTCATTGCAATTATTAATATTAGAACAATAACTGATGGACTATAGTTTTAGATAGCTTTAAGATTCAACTTTATTAATTGCATATATTATGTTAGTTCAATTTATTAGCTATACATGGGTTCTAAAGATGATTGATTGATATGTTAGTGAATAGGAGCTAAGAAATAGTAAAGGATATCATAGTTCAAGTGTAGATTACTGTCTTGATTATAATTGTAAATGGTACTATCATATAATTCAAATGTTGATATTATATTGTTGAATTCTCATTTTGAATGACCCTTGAAATGTTTTCATACATTAATAATCAATTTGTATATTATAAAGTGATATCGTTGAATGTTTAAGTTTTGAGTATTAGTTTATTGAGTGGTATTTGACTAGTGATAAAGTTTTGATATCTATTGTAAGTGCCTATACTAACTGTTTGTTTGTTAACCAAGGATGATGTGAAATCACTATTTTCTTTCACGGTGGATAGCTATAATATATATATATATATATATAAGTATGTGTTTTATCGTGGGCTATCTAGCTAAAAGGGAATGTTGTTATGCCTTGTGACCTTTCTTGTGCAAGTATGAATAAATATTTGAGTAGGCTATTTTTATTTTATTTTTGCAAGAATATGCTTACCTAGTTCATCAGTCTTCGGCTTCACCTAAGTGGGTGGCAGCCGCCTAAGAAACTGTCTGAGGTGATGGACCCTAGAAAGGGTTGCATACCCACTCTTCTAGTATGTAATTTTGTATGGGTCACATTATACTTATGAATAGAGGTTTGAGTTTAGCGTGTATTTGTGGTGTTGTGTTACTTTTGTGTTGGAGTAGATTCCTCCTTGAAAGTCTTATGAGTGAACCCTTGGTTGGTCAGTCAATGAGTTGGAGCAGCTCAAGTTGTCGAACTACGGTGCCTCTGCGAATTATATACGTAGGCAAGGCCATCGAGTGATGAGCCCCTGAGGCATTAGGTCGGGCCCTAGGACTGTTCTTCTGAGTCTTGTTTGAGACTTGTCGTTTATTTCTGATAACGTAAAAAAATACCATTGATTTATATAGCTTCTCTTAGTGATCATGTGCTAACTATCTTTGATCTGATGTGTGTGCCAAGTCATGTAGACCTTGCAGGTATAGGCATTGGGAGCAAGGACTTGTCAATAAAATAGAATGTAAGAGGTATGTTAAGCTGACCTAAGTAAGTAGACTCTATTGCCAAAGTTAGTGATTCACTTCTATATTTTCTTGTAGCTTGTGTGATCATTGAATATAGCTATAGGTAGTGAATTATATTGTTTTAAAAAAAAATTATTTGCTATGTGTGTGTTCTCTGGGGTTTGCACGTCGGGCGTTACATGCCATGTGAAGAAAAAATGGCCTGCAAAATGATTCAATACCATTGCACAGTACCTGGTATGAGTCAAATACTCCATGCACCTTTTCGTTCCTTAATGAATACCACCTTTTCCTTTTAAAACCCTCCTACGTTTTGATACAAGCAGCCTCTTCTAAATTATGGGCTTGTACTGAAGACTTCGCTTTAGGTATTCCATCTTGCTGTGATAATTTTCCTTGGTTGGAGGTATCTTCACCTTCATGGAGTTCCTCTGAATGTTCCAAACTTTGAATACCATTTTCACTAATAACCTCTTTCAGTTTCTCTTCATTCTTCTAAACAATGTTGTCAAAATCATTTGCTTGCAATGGTGCTTCATTATACTTCTGGGCTTGGCCTTCAGTAATATGGGGATTTTATCTGATCCAAAATTTCAAAGGCCTCTTGAAGTATGAAATTCCTATGGGTAGATCTTAAATACAGTTCTATTGACCCAAATTCATTAGACTCTATTTGCTCGACATATCTGAACTTATCTGCTCTTGGTCAATTATAGAAACATCATCATTATCATTTACATCTCTACCACTTGAAAAGGTTTCAGGCTCTAAAAAAATATTTAATAGGTTCCAAAGAATCTTTTAAAAGGTTTAGAGGAACCATTTGTAGTCCCAAATGAATCCATTGTTTCATTAAGTGAAGCCATCTCTTCTTTTCTTTTGGATTTTTTATTTCTAGTGAAGGTTCTGTTTCTTTTTCACCAGGAAAACCCTTATTATTTTCATCATCTTTCTCACCGAGTATGAATTTCTTGACTATGGCAGTTTCCATAGAAGTTAAGTTTGTATTGGATGAAGAGGTGGCATTCAACTCAGAATCTTCAATTCCTATCTAGGTACATTTTCTACTTTAGGGAAATTTTCTTTGTTTGGAAGTACAAATTCTTCAGCCTTTTTAGTAGGGGGTTCACTTTCCAAGGTCTTTTCCATAATAATGGCATCTACAGTTTCTTGAAATTTTATCAGTTCATGGATCATAGCTTTCCTTTTTGCATGACTCATTATATGCTCATCAATTGTCATCCCTTGCTAGTGTCACTGTTGCATTGTTGACAATCTTTCTTACTACGAGTAATCTTTGTCGATATTCATGAAATTCATGCTTCTCCTATGTTTGTCATATATTGCTATTCTTTCTTACACACCTCATGAATCTCTGTCACTAATTTTTGTAGTGATAATGCTCTTGTATTCATGGTGTATCTTCACAGAGCATTGCATATTACCTTTTATGATGATCATGCTACCCATTTTCATTATACATGGATAATGGCTAAATGACTATCCTCTTATAATAGGTGACTATGATCATTACTCTCCTTCCTATGCAGATCACACTGTCTATTATCTTGTTTATGCTTGCTTCCTCATTAGATTCATCCACTATAACATCTACGCCTTTTGTTGACATTTCTGCCCTTTGTCTTATTGCCTAAGTGATTGTTATTCATTATTATCTCACTATATCTTACTTTGTAGGCATTGATTATCACATCCACAACATAAACATCATACGGTATTCTTCCCATAGCTATAAATTTTGATTATATGAGAGGCATTCTTCAAAAAATTCTCAATGACTAATGCAAGCCTTTCAGGCATTTTCAAACTTATAAACATATATGTATCATCTCTAGAAGCAACATATAAAATGAAGGAAAACAAATCAGCTATCGATTGAGAATGGACTGTCCTTATCTAAAACATGGTTATTGCCTTGGGAAATCTTCAACAAGGCTCTGTGCTACCCTGATCTACCCCATGAACATTGTGGCTGCCACCTACCTTGAACACATAGTCACTTAATTGTGCTTATCCTTTTATAATTTTCATTATGATAGTGGGTAGATTTATTATTATGACTATCCTAAACTTATCACCTTTAACAAGGATCTTGTGATAGGATTTCTACCATTTCTCACTGCCACTTTGTTATTGACATAACAATCCTACTCCATTGTGTTTCTTTCTTCATGATCTGCACTGGAACTATGACACATCTTTATGCGTGAATGCTCTGTTGGTATTCATAAGCATACTTTTCTATAAAAGTATCCCAAAGATATTTGAAGAGAAAACATTGACAAGTATTTAAAACTTCTATCGTGTTTGCTGTCCTCATGTATGCAAATGAATTTTCTATAGTTTATCATTCCTACTAAAGTGAAACATGATTCACTTATTCCTTCAATGAATGTAATGACTGCCCTTGACATGATTACCAACAAATCCTTATCAAAGGATGCCCCTCATGACTATCCAACATTCATTTGTTCACCTTGTGGTGCTCCATGTAACTCATGATGGTTCTAGATAGTACTTGATAGATTCTCCATTATTTATTTATGGATGCATAATTGAACTTGATGCATCTGTGCTTCTTTGTGTTCATGTTATCATATAAATCATCGCTTTCTTGGGAAGAGACAAACTGTTTCATCTTTGAATGATTGTTGTCCTTATCTTGTTTCCTTCAAAGCTTGTTCTTTAAAAATGATGGCAATGAAATCCAACACATATCATTATTAAAATGGAATTTGGATCCACTTAAGAAGATTGAAAGGCATATCTAGCAGAGTACTACCCCTTTTTAGCATGATGGTAGCCTAATGTTTGATTCATTGTGAAATGATGAAGAGTAACTTTCTTGATAATTCACCATTTGTTGCATCTTTTGCATCTAATAATGAAATTTGATCAACTGGTATGATTCCATATTGATTTAATGCATCAAGAATATGTTTATCATTGATTTTATCAAGTTGCTCAATTTCCTATCCCTCCTAAAACACATGAGGGAAACATATTGGGCTCAACCCTCATGGGAGCCACATTTTACTCCACATGCTGTAATTAGCTACATCAAAACAATAACAAATATTTGTCTTATATTTGCACAAGGAACAAACAAGTTAGATAAACAAAGCATATGATAGGTGTATTGATTACTCTTTTTTTTCCTAGACACCTCTAGTATGCTGACTATTTTAATGCTTATGAACATCATATTATATGTTTATGGATGTTTTGCACATATTCTAATTAGTGACCTTTTCATTGCTCTAACAACACTTATTTTTCAGATGCAGGGAACCTAGGAGTAGCAAGGAGAGTATCAAATGGAAGCAGGATAAGCAGGGAAGACTGAAGATGATGTCAGACAAGGACAACAAGATTAATCATTCTAGGCAATGACGAGTCAGTTTTCATTTATGTGCATTTCTTTTTTTATCTATAAGTGTATAGTCTTTTCTTCATAAGCATTAGGATAGTCAGTCCCTTAGCTTGTGAGGGAGATTATACACTTATGATCATCAATAAGGATTACATTTGCAATAAATGTTGGCTCTCTTTCTTATTGTATGCAATTGCACAACTATAATAATGCAATCTTTTGACAATCTCTTTTATGCACATGGATGGAATTTAGTAGAAAGTGATATGTATCTTTTAATGTTTAAATGAAAACACAATCATAAGTTACCCAATTTAGCTGAAAGCAAAATAAGACTAGCACTAGTACATTTGGATCCCTCTTGATCTGCATTGGTCTAATTTAGTGTGAGTTTGAAGCAAGTCCATCCTCTCACTAAAGTGGGGGCTAGATGTAATGACAAAAAAAGTACTCCCTAACATGGCCTTGATTTAGTGTTGTAATATGTTTAACATATTCACATTAGGTCTTGGGCCCTTGTGAACTAAATGAGCTTATTGGTGCCTTATTTGGAGTGTTGTAACACATTTTCACACTTTTCTAGGGTTTTATTAAATAATTGGGCTTCTTTATGCTTTAATTAGCCTTATTTTACATGTACAAGCCCTGTTTAATGCATATTTTTGAGGATAATCCCAACATAAACCAAGACCCAATCATAATTGAGATTTTTGTTGTGAAAAATGTTCATCTCAAAAAGAAACATCCAAGATTAGTATTTCCTTCGATAGCCTTTATTTTCATTAGATTGCCTCAAAGACATTGAAAGTTATGTCACAAGGCGGAGTTAGACATAGTTCATTTCCCACATTAATCCTTTTGAGAAGAACTCATACAAACTTAACCAGTTCCAAACAACACCATTAAACAAATTCAAAAAACATAACCAATTAAACATGAAAGATGGAACAAAACATGAAAACATAGATTTATGTGGGGAAAACCCTTACGGGTAAAAACCCCCACACTCCAAAAAACCTAGATTGCCATTGCATTATTCAACAAAAGAAATAATTAAAAATACAGTCATAGGCTCTAAGCCTTTATAAAGTTTACATATTGTTCCATTCTGGAGAGAAATTGCCAACATAACCCCCTTACAAATTTTGTCTCTCACCTCCCTTTTTTCTCTAAAATACTATTGCAGACATCTCATATATAAATATTACTGTCATCCTTTAGGTCAGCTAAACAAATCCATGTAGTAGTACCAATTTTCTAGCCAGTAAGCAAGTAGATTATGGAGGCAGTTACATGGTTATCAAGTAATTACAACTATCATCTTCAGGTTGAAATTGTCAAACCAGTGAACACATTGATTCACAACAACAATGTGAATCAATCAGTAACTTTGTGCCACGAGTTGACACCCTACTCACCAATCAATTGTCATTGACCAAGTCTCATGGTTCCATCTCAACCTGTCACTTCTAGGCCTAACCGCAATATTGCACAACCTTTGTTGATCATTTGCGGGACTACAGTTCACTTTCACCACTCTTCCCAATCAACACTATACCTCAACCATGTAGATCGACCTTCGCGAGATAGCAAGAACAATACCACCATATCATAGGCACCTATGCATGGCTGTCACGGGATGGAAGTTCACCTACCGCCATACCGCTAGCCTCTTCCATGGACCGCTATGGCATGGCGAGTAACACCACTAGCCCACACAACTAGAAGAGAACCTCCATGGGATGGCAGGTAACACCACTAGCCAACAACCCTCTTGTGTACACCCAATGGTACCATGGTATAGGCAGAATGCAACATTTTCTAAAGTTTGAGTTCAAAAGTAATAGATCTAGGGTTTCAATAGTGAGTTTGAGACACACACTCTCAACATTCTCCCACTTGATGAAGAACTCACTAAACCCCTTCCAACACTCAAAGTCACTGTACCATAGCCATTCATGCAATCGTAAGAATCTTGAACAATAATCTTGTGCTCTAACCAAGACACCTGTAGCAACATCCAAGATGCCCACCATCTCAAGCAACAATTCCAACCAACCTCCAAGGAAACGAAGAAGCCTCACCGTATATGCACTAGTCCAAAGAACACAAGCATCAAATCCAATTGATAGAAAAGGCTATAACATACTTCCACCACTTCATTGTGCTCACAAGACATACAAAATCATCACAACATAAACTTCATAGCCCTTAACATGAACACAACCGTGAAGTCATTCTCCAAAAAACAAGACATAACATCAACTAGAACAACTAGAAAATTGAGTGCTCGCATCCAACTGATCAACCCACACAACTGAAAATAGTACACACAACAAGTTATAATCCATCCAATCACACATACCTCAAATTTATCCTCATTAGTAAACTCATGTCAGCAACATAGCTAACCCATCAACCATAGATGCAAGCTCCATGTACAAAATGGTCGACTAAGACCAAACATATTAAGGAACTCCCACTGTATGGGTAATAAATCTGAAAAGATCAAGGCATACCAATTCTACCAATAGCATCATATAGAAAGTGTAAACAACATCATGTAGTACCAAGGAACTATCCACAATAATATGCAAAACTTGTAAATTGATAACCTATAAGAACAACTCTCACCACAAGTCTGTACAATTGTCCCAAGTTTTCCACACCCAACAAAGGAAAAAGATAAAGAACTTGCACGTCATCACCCAAGAACATGAGTGAAAACACATGGCCACAAGCTAGTGATCACTACAACTCTAGCCAAATCTCAAACAAATGTAATGTGAAATCAAACATCCAGGAAGATAACCAATACCAAAGAGAGAAATATTGCACATCATGTACCTGTAGAAAATCCTCCTACATACACCTCTGAATTCCAACTGTGTCTAAGTATGATCTCCTTCACAACACCCCAAAGAGAACAACACAAAAACACCCAACCATTCAATCTCCAAGATCAAACACAACATATATAATATGTAATCAACATGGATGTAAGCCTCTCAAAGAAGATCATACTTCTCCATTTCCCATCTTAGGAAATCAGCCCATAAAACCATCTCCTAACAGTCCTCATCAATAAATAATATTTTAAAACACAAAAAAGCACAAGGAGATAATCATGATAAACATCCTTCAAATCAATCCTTTAGAACTAACTACAAAGCTCAAGATACATATCTATGAAAGATACAACATATGGACACATGCTTAACGAATCCTCAAATGAGTATCTTAAGCCAATCACCAAGAATCAACTCATTCCATGAGAATCAAAGCATGAACATAACATATCTGAAAGAAATAATGGTAATACCTTTCAAATGATAAACCTCCGAGTAGACCAAGAGTAGGGAATGAGAATGATCCTCCAGGGTAACCAAGTCCTCATGATTCTCCAAGAGCAATCTCCTCATTGGTCTTTGTTGAGCTCACATCCAACCAAGGTGTAGGCTCCTTTGACTTTCTATTGAAATCTTCATCAATAGTAACCATCAACAACACTTCTCTCATCTCAAGAGAATTATATCCTAACCTTATTCTCCATGTATCCATGAGCGCCTACAAATGATCATCTTATGCTAAACTCCAAATGCATCACTGCACTATTATGAAGTTCTCAAGCATATGGCCAATGCACCCAAAAAATAGAGAATTACCAAACCACTATCAAAGCTCCAAACATCTAAATCAAGAACTTATGATGAAATCATTATCTTACCATCCCCCTTAGGAGATCCCATGCTACAAGTGAACATACCATAGTTTCAAGAGAAATGCAACTTGCCAAAAATATAATGTGAAATCAAGAGTATACCATGACATGAAACAAAAAAAATCTAAACCAACATCACTTGTCAAGCACCACCAACACCTCAACCAAAGAATCTATGAGTCTTACATGGATCTGAGATGCTACACATCTTCAAATAGTGTCCATGAAAATGTGAAAGAACCCTTTTGCAACAACAAAATCTAAGAGCTCCTCTTAGTAACATTTGCAATACTAGAGAAGACCATTCACCATATAGTGATGAATACATAGTCACTTCTAATGCTCCCACTGAAACGTGAAAATCAAGCTTTCCAAGCATCAAATGATCCGAAAATCCTCCAAGTCACTCATGAACATGTCCATCTGACAACAATATCAAGCACCACCAATATCTTTCAAACCAAGCAAAAATTACCATCACTGTCAAAAGCTTACACAAACTAGTGTACCCAAGCTATCCATGAAATCATGATACAAATGCTACATGTCCCCAACACCAAATATCAAAGTATTCTCTTATCATATAACCTCTCATCTCAAAGAAGCCACACCAATGCACAAGTGACCAGAGACAAGGCCAGTTGAAAAATCTGCATAAACACTGAATCAAGCTTGTGGATATAGACAATCGACTTCCAAGTTATCCAACTGCAATTGAATGGGTGATCAATCCATACAACTACATAACTCATAGATCCAAACACTGAAACATGCAAACCCATCATCGTGCTAGAAACTACAAAGATGAGATATCAAAGATTTTTTACCATGTAAACATAACTCAAGCACCAGATCCTTCCCAGATCCAATTCTCCAACCACATCCATAATGAGCACCATAGTCTAGGAAACCAACATCACCATAGGAAATGTTGAGTGACCAATTACATACCAAAAATCCCATGCAAAGAAATCATCTCACCTCCTCACACCATGCACAAAGAATGTATGTAGAACCGTAACTATCTCATCCAGTAACACCCCAAAAACCAGGGTCTAGAAAATAGCTTTAAATACAACTCCACAAAACCACAAGTTTTCTTGATTGTGTAAAACCTACAAAATCACAGTTCCATGCACAACCATATCCACTTTACATTTGGATGACTCAAAATTCTGAAACATAGACACCACAACAATTAAACTAGAACAATGGAATAACATGAATATGCATAACCATAAATTCTTTAAACTGAAATCTATAAAACCCCTCAAATCCAAGGAACATGAATCTGAGTGATGCAAGTATAGAACATCCTTGAAAGGAAACAACAATTTAGGAAATCCAAGCCCATATCAAGCCAAATCCAAAACCACCAACATGCACATGATCCAAGAGAGATAGGCTATTACAAGAGCTTCCAGACCATCCAATGATCAAATCCATAACCTTCATGCAATCAGGGTAACATAAAGCTATGCCTTCCAATACTAGGACAAAACACCCAACATAAGCACATTTCTCCATAGTTGAGAAAAAACCCAAGCTTCTCCATATCATCAGGGATCCTCCCACATAGACACCCAATACAAAATCTTTGTTGCAACACAACCATAGAGAAAATAATATTACACCCCATGCATTAGGATTATTTATTACCAACTCATGAGCTTTTTGTCACATAATTTCAATATGAACAACTCAAGTTTCTCCATCTTCACCAAATGATCAATACATCAACTAATTCCTCCAAATTTCCTCAAGCTAGCTAGGCTAAGAAAGTATCACAAAAGGAATACTCGAAACTAGAAACACCAAGAATTCTTATATGCTTCACCATGCAAGCACATACAAGCTACATGTGAGTCCATGCAAGTAAAAGCAACACACATGCATGTACATGCAACTCACAAACCTACACATGCAAGCAAAAAGAAAATCCCAGAAGATGGCTCTAATACCACTTGTTGGGAAAAAAATGGTCATCTCAAAAAATAACATCCAAGATCAGTAGTGCCTTTGATAGCCTTTATTTTCATCGGGTTTCCTGAAAGACATAGACAACTATGTCACAAGGTAGAGTCAAACATAGTTCATTTCCCACATTAATCTTTTTGAGAAAAACTCATGCAAACTTAACCAGTTCCAAACAAATTCAACAAATAGAACCAATTAAACATGAAAGATGGAACATAAAACATGAAAACACAAATTTACGCGGGGACCCTTACAGGTAAAATACCTTACTCCAAAAATCCCAGATCGCCATTGTATTATTCAACAACAAAAATAGTTACAAATACAATCATAGGCTCTAAGCCTTTAAAAAGTTTACATCTTGTTCCATTCTAGAGAAAAACTAACATAACCCCCTTACAACTTCTGTCTCTCACCTCCATTTTTTCTCTAAAATTCTATTGCAGACATCTCATATATAAATATTACTCTCACCCTTGAGGTTGGCTAAACAACTCCATGTAGTAGTACCAATTCACCAACTAGTGAGCAACTATATTATGGAGGTAGTTATTATCAGGTAATTACAACTATCATCTTTAGGTTGAAATCATTGAACTAATGAACACATTGATTCATAACAACGATGTGAATCAACTAGTAACTTTGTGCCACAAGTCAACACCCTACTCGTTAGTCAATCATCATTGACCTTCTCACAATTCCATCTTAGCCTATTGCTTCTAGGCCTAACCACAATACCACTTGAACCTTTGTTGATCATCCGTGAGACTACTGCTCACTTTCACCACTTTTCCCAACCACCACTATACCTCAACCATGTAGATCAACCATTGTAGGACAACAGGAACAATACCACCATACCACAAGCACTTATGCACAATTGTCGCGGGATGGCAGGTTACCTATTGCCATACCACCAACCTCCTCCATGGACTATTACAGGGTGGCGAGTTACACCGCTAGCCTGCACAACCACAAGATAACCTCCACAAGATGGCAGGTCACACCGCTAGCCCATTGCCCTCTTGAGTACACCTAGTGGTACCAAAATAAAGGTGGAATACAACACATTTTGAAGTCTGAGTTTGATAGGAATAAATCCAGGGTTTCACCAGTGAGTTTGAGACACACATTCTCAACAATGTTTTTAGGTTGTGTGCCCAAGATTTAGTGATTTGGGACACATACACCACCTTGGGAATATGAGTCCCACCTAGGTTTTTGGGTCCTAATTTGGATTTTGCACCATTTTAAGCATTTTATCAAATGTGTCCCATAGTTATACCTAATGGGAATCATACACCACTTCTCATGTACGAGTCCTATGTGGCCCAAAATTAAATTTAATTCAAATTCTTGGTGGGATTTTATCCTCCTAGATATGATGTCAGCTTGTAGTGTTGTAATTTTGAGAAATTTGGCATAAATACGTATAAATACAAGGTCTTTTCAATCATTTTCATCTAAGAATTTCATGAGAGCATTCCTAATAGAAAATTTGAGTTCACAAGAGCATTCAAGAGAATTAAAGGGCTGATTATCAAGTGTTTAAGAGCGTTATTCAATTATCAAGCATCATGTGAAAGTCATCATGTATCATGTTTATTTTTGAGCTAACAATTGTGAGGTAGGGTTTCATGAATCAAGAAAGTATTCAGTTCAAGATCCATATCATCCAAGCAAGAGTCAAGACCTACATCCATTAGAGCTACTTCATACATGTTTTCAGTACTTTATTGCTAGGTTTTGGTGAGATGTAACATTGCATTTTATTCATTCATCATTCCCTCATCTTATTTCATTTCATTTCAAGGTTTGATTACCAAAATGGGGTTTGACCAAGGAAAACCCCTTTCCACTAACAAAACAACATTTTCCCCTTTCTTTAGTGTGTTATTTTGTAGATCTAGGTTGAAAACGTATTGAAGAGCAAGTTTGGAGAAAGTTGTCAAGTGTTTAAAGTTGTTTAAGTTGTCATCTTGCATTGGAGATCATTGGAAGACATCTATAGATTGCAAACCAGAGTTTTAGATTTGGAAATCAAGTTGAAAGGATAGATCAGACATTAAAGAGCATATTTAGGCTTTGAATTTCCAAAAAACCCTAACTGGACTGATACACCACTTCAGGTGTATGAGTCCCAAAATAGGAATTTTTTAAAAGATTTTTGCAAATCCTAAATCTACACTGCCAAAAACTTGTTCCTACCCAGAAACCCTAATCTAGGATTAATTTTCCCAGTTTGGCGTATGAGTCCCAGTTAGCTTAAATTCAGTGTTTTTAGTATTTTAGATCTTCATCTAGTCTTCTTTAAGTCTCCAAGTGCACACCTTTCATCTCTTAGCTTTCTATTATGTTTTACATGCATGTTTAGGTCATTTAGTAAAGTATTGCATTGCATTAGGTTTCAACATTTGGACTTGTATTTCATTAGTATTTCCAAGCCTCAACTTGGTGGTGAACCCCTCTTTAGTTTATAATAAGATCCTATGACAATGCTATTGCAAGATCTCTTTCTCCTTTGCATATGTTAGATTGAGATCTCTAGGGTTTTCCTTCAATGGAATAATTGTGAAATGTGTTGTTCTATGTCCTAAACCATAGAGCAACCATTTTCCATCATTTCACTAACTATTCTACCCATTAGTTAATCACAATTTTTTTTTGACATGACATAACCAATCATTCTAAGCATAACTCAACTGAGTTGGTAAGATATTTTAAACCTTTCTTGAATCCTCATGTTACTTTGCATAACTATTGGGTCTTGGCAACTACCGCTGGTTCAAGATATAAAATACAAGAGAGTATCTGAACTCACACTCTGTGCTCACACAATTATGACTAATGACTTACTGCCATTAACTAGTTTCACATAGTCACAAATTGAAAGTACTTACAAAATGTTCAATCATATATATTTAAATATTTAACATAAGCTAATGATTCCTTCTCCTTATTATAGTCTCAAAT